>JARPMJ010003931.1:15000-72500 GCA_033366665.1 Phoxinus dragarum
CTTGTGTGCCTGACCTCTGACCCCAGATTCCTGAGGAGTTTTATCTGTGTGTGAACCCTGACCCCTGACTGGCTCCACGGAGCCTCTTTCGGAGTTGTGGATCTCAATGACACACACTCGTTACCTAACCGACCAATCACTGCAGGGCTCCTGTATTTGGCCCCGCCCCCTATAGCCAGTTTCTAAAGATTTAGATCTCAGTCCCAGTGATGTCAACTGTGTGCATTGATCAGTCTGAGCTGATAATTCATCATAACACCTCAGTCACAGCAGCTTTAAAGACACATTGTGCCAATATCAGTGATAATCTAATGCGTCATCTGTCTGAGATCCATATCTAGGCCTTTAACCCTTAATCTGATCATAGTTTATCAGTGTGCTCATTGTTTTCTCTGAACCGTAATTGGGCAGTTGACATGACACGTCTAATCTGCATTTTTCTAGTTTGATTGTTATGCATAATTTTTTTCTGATCTCACATTAATTTTTAACTCGGTTAAAAATAGTTATCATTATCTGAAATAAAGCTACAGTAAAATATTGTAGATGAAAAAAAAAAGAAAAGTTTTACTGAAATTAATGTCTAAACAATTTTTTTTAATGAATTAAAACTAAATACAAATATATACTAATATAATAAACTAATATGGATGACAAAAACTTCTTTCTCAAAATATTAATAAATACTATAATAGTTTAGATATACTTCTAACTAAAATAATTCTGACTCATTGAATATTTTAACTTTTAATAATTGATTTTTGACACCACATGACTTTATATGAATTGTACAAAAGCTAAACAATTAAATAATAGTGAAACATTTCACAGAATCACTAATATTCACTATATATACACACTATATTTACTATATTACTGTAAATGTACGTTTGAACCCCTGTATCATGTTTGTGAAAAAAGTTGATGCATGTTATTTGTTTAGTTGAAATCCCTAAGGATGTGAAGCTTGAACACGTTTAGTCATCATGTCAGTATTAAAGCTGTGTTGTGTAGCGCCACCATGTGGCCAATGTGAAAACTACAGGACAGTGTGCAAACTCTTCAGTGTGGAGTAAAACCTTCACACCCTCAGCTGTGTGTCAATAACTGATATCACACTCAAACTATTGATTATATTGCATATTGGGAGCCTGATAAAGCGACATCAGGATGCTTAAGATTGTGTTGCATGAGTTTTTTAAGTGGAAAACTTGGAAATGTCAGGGAATTTAAACAAAAAAAGTGATTTCCAGACCTGAAAACCTCTTTAATTTTTTCTTAAGTTATCCAGTCTCCTTAGAAATGGCTATTTTTAAGTGGAATGTATATCAAATAATTTTTATATCTTATCTAATAAATGCATAAAAGAGTAATTTACTTGGACAGTAACATCTAGGTTTTTTTATTGCAATTTTCATCAATGCTTTACTGTGATTCCCGATGTCATTGAAATATTTGACCGATCTCCGGTCATTTTTCTGTCTCTTCATGATCCTCGAGGTTTTGGTTTCGGTCATGTGACTGACCTCTCTGTGTCTGTGTGTGTTTCCCATGGCCTTTGGGTGTTTGATTTAACCTCTGGCCTGGTTGTGAATGGGCTGCGGCCGCTAGTCATCGGTCAGTCAGTGAGGGGGTGCCGGCAGATGGATGAACCCAACGGGGGATGGACACTCGTCTTTTGTATTGAGGATCGACCACTAACTCACTGACCAGCACCTCCAGCTCAGGGCATCTGCTGCTGATTATACACACGTGCACACACGCTAAACACACGGCTATCTAATGCACACACACACACACACACTTTTCAGCTGATCGGATACATCTGCTGTTACACACGTGGTCTCTTATGCCATATTCACACAGAAACTGACCAAAGCTGTTGAAAACCTGATCACAGATTACGTGCATTACAGGAATCTGACATGCATTTTACATACATACATATATATTTATTATTTGACTCCTCCTTTATTACAGACCCCAGAAGGAAGTACCATGTCAAACTCTTGGCCTATAGTTTCATGGGTGACGGGTACCAGGCGGACCAGACCATCAGCACACCGGGATGTGTTTGTGAGTCCAGCGACACACATATTCATGCCATTACTAAAAAAGTGATATAGGTTTAAGATTAATTTAGCTTTATTTGTAGTAAGGAATTAGTATAACACTTTACAATTAGGTTCCATTTGTTAACATCGGTTGACTACATTAGTTAACTAGCAATTAACATTACTTCTAAAGCATTTCTTAATCTTAGTTAATGTTATTTTCAACATTTACTGGTACATTATTAAAGATAAAAGTTGTGTTTGTTAATATTATTTAATGGGCCTGAGCTAACATGAATTAACAAATGAACTAACATTAACAAAGATTAATAAATATTGTGACAAATGTATTGCTTATTGTTAGTTAATATTTGCTGATGTATTATAATGGGTCCTTATCGTAAAGTGTTGCCTGACTTACATGCAGTGCATAGTAGCATTAAATACACATACACATTTACACACAAATATATGCAATATAGAAGTCTGTATGTGAATATAAAGTAGCATTAAAGACATTAATAATGTTACAAAATATTATTTTCAACTTTATATTCATCAAAGAATCCTGCATTTTTAAAATCATGGTTTCCACAAAAATATGAAGCAGCACGACTGTTTTCAACATTGATAATAATAATCATAAATGTTTCTTAAGCAGCAAATCATCCTATTATACTGATTTCTGAAGGATCATGTGACACTGAAGACTGGAGTAATGATGATGATGAAAATACAGCTTTAATCACAGGAATAATTTACACTTTACTATATATTCACATTGAAAACAGCTATTTTAAATTGTAATAATATTTCAGTGTTTTTACTGTATTTTTGATCAAATAAAAGCAGCCTTGGTGACCAGAAGAGACTATTTCAACATGAAAAAACGTTTGAACAGAGGATATATATATATATATAATAGCATGAGTGTGAAAGGTTATGATGTTATGTTTGTTTGCAGCGGTCCGCGATCGCCTGGTCCCGCCCCCTCCGCCCCCTCATCACGTCTACGCCCTCAGCAACTCCTCGTCCTCTGTGTTCCTGCACTGGGCCCGACCCGCCTTCACCAGCGCACAGACGGTCAACTACACGGTCCGCTGTAACCCTGTGGGTCTGCAGAACGCCTCGCTGGTGCTGTACCTGCAGACGTGAGTATGACTGACCCGAGACACACAGTACCAGGTTCCCACGGGTCCTTGACATCCTTGAAAGTTTGTGAATCTGGGGGGAAAAAATTAATCAAGGCCCTGGAAAGTTTTTTTAAATAAATAGAGATGCACCGTTTGATCGGCTGGTGACCGGAATTGGCCGATTTCCACGTGATCGGCGACCGGCCGGTCAGTCTGACATGCTTATTTTATGCCGGTCAAATGCACTCGGGCGCCGCATGATTAACATCGCGCAACATCAGCTTCACACGTGCACATGTAGGAAACCTCGTGAATTACGGACATTTCACAACGCAAGTGTGAGCGGCGCACTTTTTGAGTGCATTTACACCGAGCAGGAGCAGCGTTTTCAATCAAAGTGAAAGCACACTTTTGATGGACAAAAATAAATATGATTTCACACAAAAAGTGCCCAAAATGCACAGAATTTGCATGTCTAGTGTGTTGTAACAAGAACTGGTGTAGGCTATGTCAGAAAAGAAAATGAAGTCTCAAAAATATTTATAGAAAATGTACTCATCCAAACTTTTGTATTATTCAGTTTGGGTAAAAGTAGGTATACAGAGTTTTTTTTTTTTTTTTTTTTTTAAGAGCAAACTAGTCAGAATACACAGTATAAGCTTTCTTTTAGTTTCATTTTAATTAACTTTTAATTTCTTATAATTTATAGTAATTTATATAGCTCTATTTTATAGCGATTATCTGTTAAAAAAATTCTATGTTCTATGCAAAATGTTCTAGGAAAGAAAAGATAGATAATAAATATTTGTGTGTGCTGTAAAGTGGTTAGAAATCGGAAATCGTAATCGGCCAAGAAAATTGTAATCGGTGCATGTAATGTAATGAAAGTTTTCTGAAAAAAATTCCATATTTTTCTGTCCGGTCCGCTATTGTGTTATTTCACCAACACTTCGTGGCCTATGCACACTAGCTTGCTTGATTTATGTTAGTTACGCGCATTTACGCGTTACGTTGTGTTTCCCACGTGAGGTGCTCTGTGTTGTACATTGCCACACTCACACAAAACTAGTACGATAGAACCTCAACGTTTGTTGTTGGACACAATACATGTGTCCCCACATTAAGTCCTTGAATTTGAGGGCATTGGACCTGGAAAGTTCTTGAAAGGTCCTTGAATTTGAAGGTGTGGGAACCCTGCAGTACATACTTAAGGCCAATTCACACAGCGCTGATAAACACGGACAATCACCAGATTACAGTACGTCACTCCTCACACATTCACGACCCGACAAGCACAGATTCTGCATGTTCAATCAATCAGCAAACAAGCGTCAGACGCCGAGAGGCACAGACACGCGTGAGAAACACACTGATCCGACAAAACCCCACCTTTACACACTACTATATGCGGTTTATAGTGTCAATAGTGTGTTTACAATCAGAAAAAAGTACACAATAAATTAGGGGCGAAGCGATACCCTCATGACACGGTTCGATACACATCACGATACGATATTATTGCGATACTTAAAGGTTAACAAAAAAGGTACTGTTGATTAAAATGCTAAATTTGGTCTAACATTGTGTGTGTAAATGAATAGTCTTGGACTTGGTGCTGGAAACCCAAAGCACAGGACAATAGAGACTCCAGAATAACAATATTCATGATTCTGAAGCTGGAAATACACAATTATTTTAGACGAATATGCTTGATCTCTGTCACTGACTCGATAATTAAAATAATGTAGGGCACTTTATTCTGGTAACATCAGACATTTGGCATTATGAGGACACACAAATATTCCCCCATTGCATTATTAAACATTATATTCAACATTATATTGTTGTTTTAATGTAGTACTGACACTAAAACTCTGAAAATTAGATTTTGTTCTCACACAGTAATTTTCATTTTGATTTCATTTTGACACGATATATTGTTACACCCCTACTATAAATACCCGGGCTATAAGACTGTGATGTTTAATGACTAAATAACCTTATATAGTACACAGTGCATAGTATAAAAGCATAGTGACGCATCCTCCAACATGTGGTGTGTGTTCCTGCAGAGCGGCCCAGAGTCTGATGGTCGGTGATTTGGACCCAAACACCAATTATGAGTTTGCAGTTCGTCTTCATGTGGATCAGCTTTCCAGCCCGTGGAGTCCCGTGGTTTACCAGACCACACTTCCTGAAGGTAAACATTTATATCATATATATGTGACCCTGGATCACAAAACCAGTCTGGAGCCGCACGGGTATATCTGTGGCAATAGCAACTATACAGTGTATGGGTCAAAATGATTTATTTTTCTTTTATGCCAAAAATCATTAGGATATTAAGATCATGTTCCATGAAGATATTTTGTAAATGTCTTACTGTAAATATATAAAACATGTATTTCTGTGAGTGAATGCAGCACAATCGTGAACATAAATGCACAACTTTAAAGGAGATTTTCTCAATGTTTAGATTTTTTTTGCTCCTCAGATTCCAGATTTTCAATAGTTGTGTCTCGACCAAATATTGTCCTATCCTAACACACCACACATCAATGGAAAGATTATATATTCAGCTTTCAGATGATATATAAATCTCAATTTCAGACCCATGTGACTGGTTTTGTGGTCCATGGTCACATACATGTTACATTGTAGTATTGAAAATATATTGAGTATTAAAAGAGGCTTTTTAAATGGAGAAAAGAAGAGATTTTGATTGTTGTGTGTCCGTTCAGCTCCCAGTCGAGCTCCTGTCGGGCTGAAAGTGAGTCTGATCGAGGGAGACGCGGCTCTGGTGTCGTGGAAGCCTCCGGATGAGCCCAACATGGCCGTCACACGCTACACCATCCTGTACGCGTCACGCAGAGCATGGGCCGCCGGAGAGTGGCAGATCCTGCAAAGAGAAGGTGTGTGTGTGTGTGTGTGTGTGTGTGTGTGTGTGTGTGTGTGTGTTTGAGTGAGTGTGTACATGTTTTTCTATCCCGATGGGGACTTAAACCTGAATGCACACAGACTCATGGGGACTCGTGTCACTGTGGACCTTAACCGAGGTACACAAGCTTATAAATCATACAGAATGAGTTTGAAAATATAGAAATGCAGAGTTTTGTGTGATTGGTAGGTTTAGGGAAGGGTGTGTGTGTGTGTGTGTGTATGTGTATGTGTCTCTTGTCTTGGTATCAGTATCATTTCATGTTTGCAAATTATGATATCCTGAGAATGAGTAGCTCAGATATGACATGATTAAATTTGAGCTAAATAAATGGACATATCTGAATCCATCTGCATCTTTTCCAAGTTAATTTTTTTAAATAATAAAAATAATATTAGTAATTATTATTATTTTCTAAGTATTTTTTTAAACGTATTTCCCCCCAAAAAAGTAACAGAAATGCCTATACATTTTTTCCTTCTATTTATTAGCATTAGATACGAGACTATATATATATATATTTGTGAAGAACACGTCTGTCAATTTTTTTTATTAATGCAATGCAAACAAATATAATTCTCATCAATATATTTACACGATAAAAAATATATTTTTCAAAGTTGTACATAAAAAAGATGAATGGAGTATGTTTTACAACTTCAAAATATCATGTTTAATTCAATACGTTAATTGCCATTTCTTGTGAAATTTACTAGAAATGTGAGTAAAAAAAATGTAGAACCCATTTTCACTCAATGTAGGAAAAAAGTATTAGAATTAGTTTATAATTATATTTTTAGCACATCAACATTTTTACTCAGAAAATGCATTTAAAAATGTATCACCTAAATATGTTTTAGTATTGAATATTAAATGCTTTATATAGTTTTTTGTTAATTGTACGACTTCTGTTATTCATTTAGTTCTCGCCTTGCAGCTGACATGGCGTTCAAAAATAACTATTACTAAATATAAACAAATATTAAAGGACATCTCACTGGGAGTTCAGTGTTTATTACTGTAGGTCTAAATCCACGTCAGAGACGGTCAAGTCTTTATGAGCAGGACTGTCATCTGTTCTCAGTTACACGTTCCTGCAGATCTAAACGGGATCATTCGCACTGTTACGCTTTAGACATGTGCTGCTGCTTCAGGTGGTCTTGGGTGGTACGAGACTAGTCACTAAACCTTTGACCTTTAACCCTCGACACCCTGAATCTGTCGGGCACAAATAACCTCTGCAGTGCTGACGGGGTTTCGTTTGCAGTAAAACTCTGATCCTGTGGAGTCACATGATGAAGACTCACGAGTCCGGCAGTAAAGATCCCACACGTGCCTGTGTCATACTACAGAAATCATATTTAGCATGAATGTAAACACATATATATTTGCATTATATTAAAAATAAAATGAATTCTCATCTATGTTTTTGCACTGATTAAAGTGCCGCTATTATGCTTTTTTATGCAGTATATAGCAGTTTGTGAATGTAAAAGATCTGCAAAGTTTTAAAGATCAAATAAAGTTATTGTCTTCTAAATACTATACTTCAAAATCGAATTAAATTTAATTAAATGTGTCAACTGGCGTTTCTTTGTAAATGTGAAATTTACTTGCAATAAGTGAAACTTGTTTCTTTGCCTTTTTTCAGTGGAGAAAAAATATTATGCTTATTTATATTTTATGTATTTTTTATTTAAATAACATGGTAGTGTTTGGTAGATTGAATTTAATATTTGTTGATTTTAATGTAAAAAAACAAACAAACATTAAATGCACATAAAATGTGCTCATTTTTACTATTTATGAAAATTTTAAAATGCAGAAATTGTAATAATCATAATTTTCTTTATGTAAAATATACACTTTTTTTAAATTGTCTGTGATATTCAGCCATTTACTGAATATAGATAAAGTCATTTGCAAAGCAGTGTTTTTCCTAAAAGGTTGAGTCGATGATGTAAAAAATTATTATTATTAATTTTTTTTGAAAGGGGACAGTGTACATTAATCAACATTAAAACAATGTAAAGCTCAAAAGTGCTAATATTCATCGGTAGTCCCCCAGCCAGGTGTAAAAAAGGCAGCCTTAAATAATCACAGGTATAAAATCTCAAGATAAAATTAATTACATACAACACATGTTTAAATGCACACAGAAAGCATTAGTGCCCACAAGTTTGGCTCTTTATAAGCCATTTTTTTGCATTCTTTTTGAATGACAAGAATGACAAAGACTCTCTGATGGTTTCCGGCAGTGATTAATAGGTGTATTGATTATTTTGTATAATAATGTTCACCGTATGTCTCGTTGTCAGGGAGCGTCACGATGGCCCTGCTGGAGAATCTTCAGTCTGGTCAGGTGTACCTGGTGAAGGTCTCAGCGTCCAATCAGATGGGAGATGGGCCGTTCTCACCCGCCGCAGAAGTGACCGTGCGTGAAGGACACGCCTCCCGAACACACGGCTCCTCCCACGCCACAGGTGCTTTACTCAGGGCTCTCTATTGGCCGTTTCACACTGAGGCTAAAAACACATGATCTGATGACCAATAGGAATGAACGCACAATGCAAGTCCTGGCGTCATCTTTAATATCGTATCTGTGCTTCACCCACAGCGTTTTCTGATGGTTTCTATCACCTGGATCAGAGGTCAATGACGGGAATAGCAGTGGGTGTGTGTATCGCTTTAATCTGCATTATTATCTGCATCCTCATACTGGCCTACAGGAGTAAAACCAGGTAAGAGAGCAGCTCTATAAACACCTGTCAATCAAAATCATTTTGGAACTTATTTCAGGGCAACATTCTAAGTTCTAAAAATCTAAATCTAAAAATCTAAAAACAGCAACACTTTACAGCAAGGTCTATTTATTTAAATGAGCAATACATTTGTTACTGTATTTATTACGGTAATCTTTGTTATTGTTAGTAAATAAAAATCCAGCTGCGCATTGTTTGTTCTTGTTAGTGTATTAACTAATGTTAACAAATATAACATTTGATTTCCATAATGTATATGTAAATGTTGAAATTAACATGAACTAAGATTAATAAATGCTGTAGATGTATTGTTCATACTTAGTTCATGTTAACTAATGAAAACTTATTGTAAAGTTTTACAGAAAAAACTAATAAAAATGACAAAAGCACATAGCAGAATTACTAAAACTTAAACTAAAATGAAAATATAAAACAAAAGCGGTAACACTTTACAATAATGTTCATAAGTTAACATTAGTTAACTTACATTAGTTAACTACATCAGTTAACATTAACTAATTATGAACTGCACTTATAAAGCATTTATTAATCTTTGTTAATGTTAATTTAAACATTTACTAATACTTTATTACAATCTTGTTAACATGAGTTCATGCACTGTGAACTAACATGAACAAACAATGAACAGCTTTATTTCTATTAACTAACATTAACAAAGATTAATAAAAATTGTAACAAATGTATTGCTCATTTTTAGTTCATGTTAGTTAATACATTAACTAATGTTTAATAAATGAACCTTATTGTAAAGTGTTTTAAATTCAAAATATTAATAAACACTATAATAGTATATAAATTATCCTAAAAGGAGAGTTTGGTTAGGTAATTATTGCAAATGATTGGGTATTATGTCAGTTAGTTGATTTTCCCATGACTGATGCATTATTCACGACACAGGAAGTCCAGCACTGACAAATCCATCAGGCAAGCAGAAGGACAGGCTCCGCCCACTGCTGTCCGGCTGGCCAATGAGAGTCAAGCTGAGAGTGTGGAGGTGATGATGCCCATGATGAGAGATCATTTCATCGATGCAAAGGTGTGTTTAATATCACACATTCCTGCTTAGCTTGTGCTGGACGAGCAGGTGGTCAACCGGCCTGATCTTTCATAAATATATGTGTGTGTGTGTGTGTTTACAGCATATTTGTAAAAAAAAGAAGAAAAAAGAAGCATTTGTGAAAACGGTGATTTGATGTTTGCATTTCAATGCTTTAGGGCGGAACAAATCTGATCATAAACAGTTATGGGCCAGTGAAGCACAGCAGTGAGAAGAAGAAAAGGAAGAGATGGAGCTGCTTTAAGAAGGATGACAAGGTATGAAATAGTTTACAAATTACAATGAGCTTTATTAAAGAAACATGACACGTCAATCCCGAATGAGCGGAAAATTAGGGTGAATCTCACAAAATTTCAGAGCATTGGCAACAGAAATATGAAATGACTTCATTAAATATCTATTATTAAAAATATTTAAGGTAGTAAATACTACCCATGATGTATAAACCTTATATATTATAAACTAAAACTATTCCTTTTTTTTTTTTTGGACTAAATTATAAATATTAGATGAAAACTTTAATTAATTTTAGGTTTTGTAATTTAATATTATATTTTAAGTTAAGTAGAAAACTGAATAAAAGGACAAAAGCAAAAAGCAACTTAATACTAAATCTAACAAATTTATTAAAACTGGTTACTAAATCTGAAAATATAAACATTATATGGCTGTATATTATTGTATCATGTTTGTTGAGATGTGAACATTCATATTAGGTGCAGCAATATATATATATATATATATATATATATATATATACAGAATATTTTTATTTATTATTATTTTTCTCTGTATTATTCTTGATATTTTATCACTTGTCTCAGATCATGTTCCTTTTGTTTTGTTTAGTTCTGTGAAAAATATAAATAAAAAGTTTGACTAAAAGGTAAGAGTGTATTATTAAAAAATGTCTTATTTTAATACTTTTGTGACCCTGGACGACAAAACCAGTCACATAGGTACATTTTTTGAAATTGAGATGTATACATCATCTGAAAGCTGAATAAATAATCTTTCCATTGATGTGTGGTTTGTTATGATAGGACAATATTTGGTCGAGACACAACTATTGAAAATCTGGAATCTGAGGGAGCAAAAAAATTTAAACATTGAGAAAATCTCCTTTAAAGTTGTGCATTTATGTTCACGATTGTGCTGCATTTACTCACAAAAATACATGTTTTAAATATTTACGGTAGGAAATTTACGAAATATCTTCATGGAACATGATCTTAATATCCTAATGATTTTTGGCATAAAAGAAAAATCTATAATTTTGACCCATACAATGTATAGTTGGCTATTGCCACAGATATACCCGTGCGACTCCAGACTGGGTCACCTTTAAATAAAATATCAGTTTTTTTTTAACATTACAGTAATGAGAATCTGAGGGAAATATTCTGTGAATGCCTTGAAAATAATGTTAAAAAACTGATACAAAAATAAAATAGGCTTTTTTTTTAAGCTAAATTGAATGTTATATCTGTTTGACTATGCTTTTGGGATGAAATATGATGGGGTTTGTGAGATTCACCCACATTAGTGTTCTTTTGCACATTTTTAAACGTCACTGCAGTTTCAAACCCGTTTGTATCTTCCGTCTCTGTTGTTTACTGGTGTTTTCTGCTCCTATCAGGATGAGAAGAAGGTCTCCAGTCCTTCATATTCCTATCATCAGGGAACCACCCTGCTGTGTTATACGGAGACATCCCCTCAACACCCGCCGTCATCCCTGCAGGGCCTGTTTGAGCCAACAGGGGGCGACAGCGAGGGCTCGCACTCCAGCGAGGGCAGTCATGAGACGGGCGACTCGGGACGATTCTCTCACGACGACACCGAGGCGACCAACCTGTCTCTGGGTGTGGACAGCCGCCCGGCTTCCCTGCAGGACGAGGCGTCGGATGAGCTTACAGAGGAACAACTACATCGCCACGTGATGCCGATGGCAGAAGTGACAGAAACCACATTTCAGCAACAGGAAATGATTGAGCTTCATCCTGTTTAGGGAAAAACCCTTGTGTTCTCTGGCGCCCCCTGCTGGTTAAACGGACCACTGAGCCGAAAACTCACGCTTTGTGTGGGCGATCCGAGACGTTCACACATGCTCCGCTCTCTCGGTGAATGTATTTTTAATTTCTCTCTTCTTCTTTTCATTTGTATAAATGATTGTGTGTCTGAAAGAAAGTAGAATCTCACCCACCACGAATGTGTAAAAAAAAAATAAAAAATGTGGTCGCATTTTCAGACGTAACCTCATCGAGAGAGGAAAGGCTCTCTTAACTTCCTAATCTACCTCAGTTTACTTACTAAATATTTAATATCCACTTATACACTCGACAACGTTTTTTCCTGTTCGCTGAGTTTGTGCGTTTGTCTGTGTTTATTGTTCGTTTAGTCCTGAAGTATGGGATTGCAAAAGTGTTTTACCCATTCTGACCCGGCGTGATGCAACAAACTGCTGTGTAACACAATTACAGCCAATCAGAACATAGTTGATGTTTAATATGCAGGGCTTAGGACCAATAGGATTTCTTGGTGGGCGGAGCTACCCAGCTCAACACTCATCAAATCTCCTGTTGAACCTGCCGACACAATCACAGCCAATCAGAACATAGTTGATGTTTAATATGCAGGGCTTAGGACCAATAGGATTTCTTGGTGGGCGGAGCTACCCAGCTCAACACTCATCAAATCTCCTGTTGAACCTGCCGACACAATCACAGCCAATCAGAACATAGTTGGTGTTTAATATGCAGGACCAATAGGATTTGGCGGTGGGCGGCGCTATCAAACCTCTCATCAGCTTTCTCACAGATGTACTGTGTCACGCATGGTTAGGATGGTGTTTTATACCTACCTCAGGTTCGGAAACGTCAAACTTTGAATTGAGCGTTTACGTAGGATTGAGTATTTTGTCTTTATTTGTGATTTTTCGTCATATGAATGTGTGTATTTTTGCTCTTATAGTCCTTGTTTTATACTACCTCATTTTACCTTTTGATTTTTAGCAGTAGTTGTGTTTGTATTTGCTTTATCTCAGGAATCATTTGAAAAGCCATGTGTCTTGTAGTGACATGGTTTGATCGACAGGGTAT
The DNA here is from genome assembly GCA_033366665.1 of Phoxinus dragarum. NCBI lineage: Eukaryota > Metazoa > Chordata > Actinopteri > Cypriniformes > Leuciscidae > Phoxinus > Phoxinus dragarum. The sequence goes on from JARPMJ010003931.1 coordinate 28,064, forward strand.
CTTCTTCCTCGAGTCCAAGGGCGGTTGACCCGTACTGAATGTGTGTGTGATTTTGTTGTTCTTTTTCCGGAGTTCATTTCTTCCCGTCTTCTTCTTGTGAGTACGAAGTAACCAAAAATGCTTGAACTGACGTTTCTTAGTTCAGCAAAAAAACGATAGCTTTAAATAATGGCCTTAATGTGTGTCAGGAGATTCAGTTGATTGCAGTCGAATGATCGTTCTAGAAAACCCAAAAATAATTATCAAGATCATGAAACCTTTTTGCCTCAAAAGATATCTATTTTTCTTGATATACAGTATATGTACCAGCGAGTACACATGTTAGTTACTTTAGTGCTTTGAAATAGTTGATGCTATTTTAGATTTAGGAACATGAGCGTAGCACTTTTCTTTCAGGTTAGTTAGTGTGTGCAACGGTGACACGCCATCATCCGCAGGACTGTTTGCGCTTTCATTTGTTCTTCGGGATGAAGAGATGACAATGAGATTATCCTGGAATCAAACCAAAGATGTTTCACTCAGAGACCATGAAAAAAGAGCTGCTTTAGGAAACTCAGAGACGTCCTGCGATCAAATGAGGTGTCATATTTCACTCCAAAATCAAGAGAAAAATAAGAAATTCAATTTTGCATAAGAAACATAAAAAATTGCATTGTGACATTATTATTATCAGGACAATTATGCACATTTCACCCCGAAATTATCATTAACAAAACTCTTAACATATATTTAATTTAAAAAAAATGAATGGATTAATTGTTATGAAAATAATTTTGGCAATGCAAAATATAATTTCTTATTTTTTTTTTTTCTTTTAAAGTGAAATATTAGCTAAATGTTCTTGATAAGCTTTATGAGATTCAACTCCTTTTTTTGCATAAGAAACATGAAACTTATTTTCCGGACCATTCAGACCAAATTGCATTGTGATATTATTATTATTATTATTATCAGGACAATTATGCACATTTCACCCCTAAATTCTCATTAACATAATCTCTTAACATATATTTAATTATAAATTAATGCATTCATTGTCGTGAAAATAATTTTGGCAATGCAAAATAGAATTTTTTTCTTTAAAAGTGAAATATTATCTAAATGTTCTCGATAAGCTTGATGAGATTCACCTCCTTTAATCAAATGTCGCAGTTATCAGATTCCCTTATTAGAATTTCACGTTCAACATGGATGTTATTGTACATGGATATTATATACAAAGAGAGAGATATTATATTATATTAATAAACATTCCATGCGGCTGAAATTCTTCTCAATCAGGGGAATTTGATTGGCCACTGTATGCATTTCAATCAGAGAGACACAATCAGTTTAAAATAAATAAATAAATAATAATTTTCAAAGCAAACAGCCTGAAACCAAAGAATGTCGTCACCGTTGCACGGATGATTATTATAGATTAATTTGCATGGTGTTTTGTCATTTTTCACTTGTTACAAAGCTTTATATTCCTAAGTAGATTTGATTTCTACGTTCTGAAAGACATCAGGAAACCAAAAAGCAGTGTTACGCGGTCGTGCTTTCAATCGTTTATGACTTTCAATTAAACCAAAGATGATGGATTTCATGCCTTTTGTTTCCTTTAAAACTTTTCTCACTGGAGGAGAAATATTGTATTGTTTTTTTTGTTTTTTTTTTCTGTGAAAATACTGACTTAATATTTGGTTTCTCCCTGCTGAAGAAAAAAGCTGGGAAGTACTCAAAGCTGGCTTGCTGGTTTAAACTGGTCTTCCAGCCGGACTAGTGGCCAAGACCTGGCTAAAAACACTCCAGACCAGCCCGGCCAGGGGGAGAACATGCTTGTTTAAGCTTTTTTCAGCAACCCAGACATCAACATAGTGTCCAGATCCGGATTCGCATTGAATCCACATGTGCGCGGATCTGGGACCACACTATGTTGCTGTCTGGGAAGATTTGATGCCGTAATTGTTGTTTTTGATATAAATTTGAATATGCTTTAGTGTTTTAGAACAATATTGATTGTTGTGTTAAATTGTTGACTTCGCTTTGGGCGTTTTCTTTGTGTGTGTGTGTGTGTGTGTGTGTGTGTGTGTGCAAGTGTAATTCCATGCATCAGTTCTTTAGCTATCAATAAGTTGATTCACAACAAACATTTAGAAATGCAGCATCATAAAATATGTCAAAAGTTCAGCAGCTGTGTGTGTGTGCTGAAGGGTTTCTTCCTCACACAGCATGATATCATGCATCCATACAGATGATCTCTGTTCATGCGAGATCAAAACTTCTCAGGTCGCATGTCCAGGTGTGCTCCAGGTTCACCCCTCCACCGCACCGAGGGGACTTGACTCAGGAAATCCAGTTTCATGTCACTTTATTTAGTACTGATGTGAACTGCACTTGCTTAAATTCTCTTGATTTTCTAACTGATTCTGTTCTTCTGTTGAAGTGTTTTGTTCTGAATTTGCCTAAATTGAAGGGAAACGGGAGAGCTTTGAGAACTCTTCTGAAAGCAGTGTTTGGTCTCCTGTGAGTTTCCATTGCACTGCAGCAGTAAATCTTTCTATAAGCCTTAAAACTGAATGTATTTCTTAATAAATAATATTCCACTTGTTAATCTTCCGCTGTGCTTTTCAAATACATGTACCATGTGTGTCTACTGGAAGATTTGCTTTCCTGTTCGGCAATACGGAGTAATGTTTATGCCAAAAAAAGGTATACATTTACAGTTGATACCCCCACCACCACAAATAAGATTGTTTATACAAATTTCCAGTTTAAATAAAAATGTTGAAAAGTTTAAAATGTTGTCTCGTTTCTTGTCTTAAAAATAATTTTATTTGAGGTCTTTGCTAAGTCTAAAGAAAACTGTGTGTGTGTGTGTGTGTGATTTTAGTAAGTGTATTAGTAGCCTATTTAGTAGAAGAAAATATTAAAATGTATGTAGTTTAAAAAGTGTAAAAGTTTGGATTTTGAAAATCTTGAAAAACTATCAGGTTATAAAAAATAATAAGCAGCAGAACTGTTTCCAACATTGATAAAAACAATCATCATTTTAGAATGGTTTCTGAAGGATCATGTGACACTGAAGACTGGAGTAATGATGCTGAAAATTCAGCTTTGATCTCAGAAATTAAATATATTTTAAAGTATATTAAAATAGAAAAACATTATTTTAAAGTGTAATATTTCACTATATATATATATATATAGTTTGGTGTTATACACATTATATATAGGCATATATATATATATAGGCTACGAAAGGTAAATGAAAACTTTTAAAATGCAGTCAGACAGCACTTTGTAATATTATAACATTACATCAGCGAATGATCATTATCGTCTCACTGTGTAACATCAAACCATCATCAAACGCAGTACTTCACACACTCTCTCTCACACACACACACACACACACACACACACACACGTGCTTTGATGGAGAGGGGAATCTGCGCTCACGCATGCGCACTCCACCGACAGTCCCGCCTCACGCGCCACTTTTCACTCAGCCTTTACACATATAACGCGCTTAAGTAAACAAACACTAGCGGAGCGGTCGCCCGTTTAAGTGAACTGCCCCGTAACACAACAAGTCAAAGGTGTCCACTCCTCCCAAACTTTGTACACGGGTGCAGCTTTCCTGCTCACGCACTTACCGAAACTACATGGCGAAGGCTTTGAATATAAATTAGGCCGTGTTGACGTTGACTATGACGTTCTCTTTAATATTAATGAGCTCTGAGAACGCTGCGGTCTGCGGAAGTAGTCGTGTCCCAAATGACGCACTATACACTTACGATTTACACTATTTACTTGCTCTCAACTCGAGTAGTGTATTAATTTTATAAGGTTATTTTGTCATTCAACATCGGAGTCTGATAGCCCCTCCCCCTCCGTCACGTAAGTAATGCTGTTGAGTGCACGAAGTGTCCAACACCCATTTATTTTGTAATTGTAATGTAACCAGATTTTGGGCTTTTTAGCCCTACAAATGTGACCCACAACTTCATTCTCAAAGAGGTTATCTTTTATTATGAAAACCCAAAGTTGCGGTCCCTTGAATATGTTGTTAATTTCTGTATCTTGAATGCAAAATTCTTCACCCACAAACAAAAATGGCTTGAGTCTCCTTTAAGCTTTCCTATTTTTCTTGCTGAACTTAACTCTTTTATTTCATCCCTTAAACTTATAAATAACAAAAAAAGTGAAAATGTTTTGATGCATTATGATGATTTATTCAAAGATATGATTTAACCTTATGCTTTTATTTTTTTGTGTATGTATATTTACATAATTTGATATATGCAAATCCAGGATATTCATGTTTTCTGTAGTGTATCATTGTTTGTTCATTGTAAATTATACAACCTTGCTTAACTTCTCTGAGCTTGTAGTTATGTATAAGTTTGCAATAAAAATAAAAAATAAGTGTCCAACATTCCACACTTCGTTTTTTCGGTTAATTAAAGTGCATCATCCGGGTATTTAAAGTGTACTTTTTCTCCATTTGTACTACGCTCTCTATTTATACCACAAAACGGCACAAAATAGTATAAATACGCGAATTGGGTCGCACCTTTTGTCTTATAAATATTAAGTAGATTTCGATGACGTCATTTGTATACTTAAAATGGCGACGGTTTGGCTCATGAATATTAATAGCGAAACCTTCGCCATAGTAGGAAAAGCAAATTCGCTTCCCGGTCGCGCACGGAGCGCCGCCGCCGCCGTGATTGCAGTGAAACGGGGGGAGAACGAGACGAGTTGACTACTACAATCACTCTTTCTGAGTATTCTGACATCAAAGTTACACCATTTCCCCGTTTGAGTCATGTGAGGGAGCTTGTAATGTCCACAGAGCAGGATAAAGATTCATTCTCTCTAAAACGAAACCGAGGGTAACGTGGATTTTCCGTGTTTTATACAGGCTTTGATTCGGTGTCGGTGGTAATTACCGGAGCGACAGCAGCGGTCGGCCTTCAGGCCTTCGGGGAAGAACAGAAAAGTAGACTGCGACATGTTCAGATATATGCTTCTGAAAAGGAAAGCATGATGCCAGGCCTCAAAGTGAAGGCTGTCAGATGAACGCTACTTTACAGGGAGTTTTGGGGAAGTTTGGAGTCGATCAGCAATCGAGAGAAATCCATCAATGTTTATTTATTACACGCACATCAATAGAGTTCATGCAACAGTAAAACTGGCATTGACATGTCTATGAAGTAACATTATAAAGCAAAAGTTAAAATAAGGTAGTGAAAATGATAGCGATGGTTAGGCTAAATCATTATTATTATGGTTTATTATGGCTTATTTTCTGAAAATGTCACCCAATTAGTTTTTTTTTTTTTTTAAGTCTAATGAAATATGTTTAACAACACTGCAGTGCTACATATTATTGTTGTAACCTTCTAATGTAATGTAAAGTTGGTATAAGACTAACTACATTTTACAGTGCCGCAGCAGTGTCATACTTAGTTACTATAACTATAAAATGTAAACCTAATTACATGCAGCTAACCCTAAACCAAACCTCAATCCTACTCTAACCCTATAGTAAGTACATGTAGTTAATTAATATTACTCAGTCAGTACTTAAAGGTATAATTACACTTATTTTAAGGTGTCTGTGTTACAGTGGAATTGTAAATTGAAGTACTGAGTAATATTACTTTAAAACATGTACTTGCCATAGGATTATGGTTAAGAATAAGGTTTAGTTGCATGTAATTTATAGTTATTACCATGACACTGTAAAATAAAGTGTTATCAAATAAAGTGTAACCACAGATCAAACTGTCCATCAAGCCATTATATGGGGACCTTATGTCATATACACATGTCAGTGCTATAGACAAAAAATGTTTTGGATTGATTATAAATATTTTGATTTGATTTTAACTCACTTTTTGACTTTACAGGAGGTGACGGTGGGCTGGATGTTTTAGGAGGTCCTGGGCTCTTACTGGGAATCCCTGATAAAAAGAGACGCAAGTCGAGCACACAGGTACTGTATGAAACTAGTGGAAATTATGCATCTTTGGTTCCAGAACTAGGTTTCCCTTTTATTCGCTTTTTAGACATTTCAAAATAATTCTTCAATACAGAGTTGTTGCGTCGACATGAATCACAACATTACCACATTTGAGTGCAAATTACCTAATTTGAATTAGAAACAACTGTACAATACTTACTATTTATTAAACATTATATTTATTTATTTAGCAGACGCTCTTATCCAAAGCGACTTGTAATTGAGGAATACAACAAGCTCATAATAGTACAAGCTAGTTAGCCGTTCAAAAAGTTTGGGGCCAGGAAGATTTTTTTTAAACGAAATTAATACTTTTATTCATCAAATATGCATTAAATGTATCAACAGTGACAGTAAAGACATTAATAATGTTACAAAAGAGTCTATTTCAAACAATGCTGATCTTTAAAACTTTCTATTCATTAAAGAATCCATAAAAAAAATTAGTTTCCACAAAAATATTAAGCGGTTTTCAACATTTTACAATAATCATAAATGTTTTTTGAACAGAATATCAGATTTCTGAAGGATCATGTGACACTGAAGACTGGAGTGATGATGTTGAAAATCAGTTTTGATCACAGGAATAAATTACGATTTACAATATATTCACATCGAAAACAGCCATTTTAAAATGTAATAATATTTCACTGTTTTTATTGTATGTCTGATCAAATAAATGCAGCCGAAGTGACTCAAAAACATTTAAAATCTTTCTGACCCCAAATTTTTGAAGTAGCTTTTCATGGGCATTTCATGGTCCCGATGTGTTTATAGTAGGGCTGTCCGTTAAACGCGTTATTAACGGCATTAACGCAAACCCATTTTAACGGCGTCCATTTTTTTATCGCGAGATTAACGCCTAGCAAACTTTGTATTTTTTTTCACATGCTTTTGCAACAACTAGTAACGTTATTAAAACTACAACACCACACCGGATCTAGCTAGACCAGAAACAAAACAACAGGCGCGCCGCACACTTGTTGGGCTTGCGATGCGAACCGGCCAAAGAGTGGACGAGAAGCGCAGCGCCGAGCCGCGTCTAGGACAACTCGTATCGCACATCGGACGCGCGCTTTCTCAGTTTATGGCCAGCAATAAAAACGCAGAATGGCGCCGCCGGTGTGTGTGCACTCATAGAGAATAATGTGTTCAAATTTTAAATACAAAGCGCTACGCTTCTCGTCCGGTGTGCGACCCTCTTTAACGTTACGTTTTGAGTGGATGAATGATGAGCGCGAGACGCCGAAATGGAGGCCAATAAGATTCTGAATGGAAAGTTTACTTTTAAAAAGTTGCGAAATGGTTCAATTGACAAGACCAAAGTGATCTGTGTGTTGTGTCGTTGTGAACTGAGAGTATCATCGCAGCACGTCCAGTCTAATTACCACTTGATGGCCGAGCACACACACACACAGCTGATGCGTTTCTACGCCCACTCGCCAATATCAGTAACGTCACCTCGTCAGTATTTCTTTCACCCTTTTATTGATGGACAGTGTTACATTGTGTGAGAGATTATTTGCTCCAAGTGAGAATGTTAGTGTGAAATTGAACACAGTATATGCCAATGTTGTTTTCAATAAAAAACATTTGCACAAAGCAAGCCGATCCACTTTTCCATGTTGATAAGAGCATTAATGGGACAAAAAGAAATCAAGAGACATTTAGAATAGATAAAAATGTGCGATTAATCGCGAGTTAAAGGTAGGGTAGGTCAGAATTGTCTAAAAAAACTTTTATTTAAATTTGTTTAAACTGTCTTTATATACCAATACATAATTAAAATGCAAGTACTCTGATAAAAAGAGTATAAAAAACTGAGTGACTATAGTGTATTTAATCTTCAATAAACACAGCTCATTAATTCCATTCACTCCCACCTAAAAACGGGTGCGCGACTGCGCGCACATGGGCAGAGCCAGTAATAGCGGCGGTAGTCATGGCGACGGAGAGTGACAGTCGCGCAAGCCAATGACTTGTTTCGTCCCGGTAGGAATTAATGAGCTGTGTTTTTTGAAGATTAAATACACTATAGTCACTCAATTTTTATACTCTCTTTTTCAAAGTACTGACATTTTAATTATGTATTGGTATATAAAGACAGTTTAAGCCAATTTGAAAAAAATTCTTTAGACAATTCTTACCTACCCAACCTTTAACTATGACATTCATGTGATTCAATATTTTAATCGTTTGACAGCCCTAGTTTATAGCAAGTGAGGCGAGATCTAGAAGAAAAGCAGTCTGTAAATATGGAGAATAACAAGAGGTTTTGATTCATAATCAGGAGTAAAAATAAAGTCTCTTTCTCGACAGGTGTCGTCCTTCTCTCCTCTGTCTGAATATGCTCCTCCACCAAACACCAGCTCAGATCACCTAATAGCTGCCAATCCTTTTGATGACAATTACAACTCGCCGTCTCTAAAGCCTTATTTTGGCCATTCGCATTACCCAGGGTTTAGTGGCTATGGGCCGCCCCGGATGGCCCCGCAAATGCCCCAAAGAATGCCTTCTCCCTACGGGCCTCCTTACCAGATGCGAAACCAGCCCGTGGTTTTCAACCGGGCACCGGGACTTAACTACGGTCACGTAGAGAACCCGCATTACGGAAACAACAACCGCATCCACTTCAGATCAGAGCATGTCAATCAGATCCCACTTCACAATCTCAACCAAAGCAGGAGTCCTGACGGTGCTCCGGGTTTCGGTCCAGCCCGGGATATGAGCCCTAATCTCTCTCCGCACCTGAATAACTTCACCAAGTCCAGCACGCCAGCGCCCAAACAGGACCCGAGTGAAGCCGTGAGCAAAACCGCCACGCAGAACCCCTCGCCACGCAAGCAGAATCAAAACTGTGAAGAGAACAATCCTCAGGACAACACGCCGGAGCTGAAGAGCCGAGCGGACGCGGGAAAACTCAACGGCGCCGCTCACTCCAGTAAGTGTGCGGATCAAGCTCGCAGAGCCGGCGCTTTGACCAATAATAAAGTCTTGAGCAGAAGGAGAACGTCCTCCTCGTCCGAGCCCGTCTACCCGTGCGGGATATGCCTGAGCGAAGTCAACGATGACCAAGAGGCCATTCTGTGCGAGGCCTCGTGTCAGAAATGGTTCCACAGAGTTTGCACGGGGATGACGGAGACGGCGTATAACCTGCTGACGGCCGAGATGTCTGCGGTGTGGGGCTGCGACTCCTGCATGGAGGACAGCGGAGCGCAACTGCGGAAAACCAGAGCGGTGTCGGAGACGGAGAAGGACAGGCGCGAGTGAGACTGACGGCCAAATGAATTGTTTCTCGTATGTTTGAAGTTTGAGTTCCAGTTGTTTTGTTTCTACTCAAAAATATTTCTCCCAAAATTAAAGTTCTGTTAGAATTTACTCATCTTCCTATTTGGGGGATGCACCGATATTAAAATTTTGGCCGATAACCGATAATTCTTTATATTTGAAAGCCGATAACCGATATATTGGCCGATAAATCTAAATACACATTTTTATATAATTTTTGAAAGTCTCACCATTTTTTGAAGGAGTTACACCGCACTCACGATCACCAAGGTGCCAGACAAACAAGACTGAAAATCTCAAAAAATAAATAAATAAACTGTCTGCACACTTAGATCCTTAAAGCAAATTTAATCACTAAGCTTTCGGTCAAACGACAGCCTCAGGGCATCACCATTAAAAGCCCTGTCCCAAACACACAATTATAATGTTCTAGCTATAATTTTATGAAGCTGATATAAACGCATGTTGCATTTAATTATATTTTCCTTTTTAAAGTGATTCCAATCATATTTCAAGCAATTCAAAACCATTATGCTGAACAGTGTGCATCTGAAGAGTCTCAGCTGAAGGAAATAATACATTATTTATCGGCTTTAATATATCAGCCAAATTTTCTTATCGGGCCGATAATGATGACATTAAAAATTAACATATATCAGCTGATACCGACATGATGGCCGATATATCGTGCATCTCTAATCCTATTGTTAAAAACTTATTTATTTATTTACTTTTTATTTTTTTCAGTGAATCACAAAGGAGAAAGTCATAGTGGAACATCTTGAAGGTTATTAAATTATTTGAAATTATTTTTGAAATATACACTACTGTACAAATTTTGGGGGTCTGGAAGATGTTTTAATGTTTCTGTAAGAAGTCTCTTCTGCTCACCAAGGCTGCATTTATTTGATTAAAAATGACAGTAAAAAAAATACTTATATATATATATATATATATATATTACAATTTCAAACTGTTTTCTATGTGAATATATTTTGAAATGTAATTTATTCCATCATTACTCCAGTCTTCAGTGTCACATGATCCTCCAGAAATCAGTATAATATGATGATTTGCTGCTCAAGAAACATTTATGATTATTATCAGTGTTGAAAACAGCTCAAAAGAACATTTATTTGAAACTGAAATCTTTTGTAACATTATAAATGTCACTTTTGATTAATTTAATATGTCCTTCCGGAATAAAATTACCGTATTATATAATTTGAAAGAAAAAAAACATTGTACTAACTCCAATCTTTTGAACAGTAGTGTAATTATTTTGGGCTGATTTAGTCCTTGTGCAGATGTTTAATATTTCGGTAACACTTTACAATAAGGTTCATTAGTTAACATTAGTTAACTACATTAGTTAACGTTAACTAATAATGAACTGCACTTATACAGCCTTTATTCATCTTTGTTAATGTTAATTTCAACATTTACTAATACTTTATTAAAATCTTGTTAACATGAGTTAATGCACTGTGAACTAACATGAACAAACAATGAACAGCTTTATTCATATTTACTAACATTAACAAAGATGAATAAATACTGTAATAAATGTATTGCTCATTGTTAGTTCATGTTAGTTAATACATTAACTAATGTTTAATAAATGAACCTTATTGTAAAGTGTTACCAATATTTCTAATGCCTTTATATCCAGAGGTCGGGCTGTGCTTATGAAAGCGCCAGTGATTGTTCACGGTCAGACGTCTTCCTTTGGCTCGCCTTGATTTAATGTATGAACAAACAAACTGTAATTTAATATCTGTGGTTAGTTTTCTTACATTACAACTGTAACTCTTAACTGTCAGTATTCAGGTTTCAGAGTAACTCATTTTATTTATCCAGAAAGATCTTCTACTGTCAAATCTAAACTCCAGTAATCCGGCAAACTAGCAATACGTGCTGCTCTGAAACTTGAGTGTTTTGTAGATGCGGATCATTTAATAGTTAACATGATTGGGCTTTTCTTCCCATTGAATGTAGAGTATTTACTGTAGCATATTTTCTACTTTAGCGGCATGTAGTTTAGTATTAGTGAGCAATATTACTGGTTGTGATGGATTTTGCTTGGCAATATTCCTTCGTATTACTGTTTTTCAAACCGATTGGCTCTTTGATTGTTTTATGATCAAATGAAGTGAGAATCTTGAGAGCCAGAGAACAAGTTGACATTGAAACTTTGGATGCACTTGATGATACTTCTGTACATTTTGTTAGTTGTATTTCTTTACTGGGTTGATTGACATTTTTATTTTGGCCAAAACTGAGGAGGATTTGTTACTTGAAGGCCTTATTTCCGGGCATGATGCATTAAATAGCACAATACATATATTTATATTGACAAAAATACTTTGTGCATCAGTCCTTTTAACCAGTTATCTCCCATAATTATCTTAATTTAATGATGCAGTGGTCATGGGTGACTCTCACGAAGCATGTGCAAAGGAAATGGATCAATAATAAATTATATTTTGCTTAAAGAAAGTTAAGATTGTACTGTATATGATGATAATTGCTTTTGAGAATAATGAGAATTACAAGAAACTCTAGAAAGTAAAATGTCTTGAAACGTTTCGCCCATATATAATCCCAGATGCATTCTTTTATTTTGGACTTTTTTTCCATTTAGAAAAGTTTTAAAACTTGAGACCTGGGAAACATGTTGGCATCTTGAATGTAAACTTCATGCAACTAGTGCAGATCTGACTTCAATTGTTAAGCAAGATAATGTAAACATAGTGTAGTAATAATGTGTCTATAAAGACAAAATAATGTAGAAACAATTTTTGTATAACTGGCCAGATTTGACGGTTGACCCCTGGTGCCTTAAATGTGTTTTAATAGATATTTAGATCCTGAGCTGATGGCATTGTGCAGTGAATAATTTACACAATTATCAATATGGTTGAGAATATTTGTTCAACTTATTTTATAACGGGAAAATGAATGTACGGAGCCAATAATGAAGTGACTACATTTGTGGCATCCTCAAAGCCAAGCTGGTACAGCAGCACATAAAGTTTATTGAATGTAAATTAAAGTTCTCTTGTGTGTTATGATAACTCATATTTCTCAAGTGAAAAACAGCCTTGTTTAATAGAAAAGCCATTATTCAAATGTATTATTTGAACTGCGTTTAATAAAACTGATTTTAAAAATAACTTTTTCCCTATGCAGTCAATTCATTTTACTGAGTTTTGATTTATGTTTTATTTGAAACGTGATAATATTAACATGTTGTTAATTGTATATAAAATAAAATGTATTCTGACAGAAATGGATAATTGCTAGTATGAGATATAAGTGGCAATATTAAGCAGAACACATATAACTGTACTAACCTCAGAACTTCTAATAAATATTCTGTCTACTTTAGACTTTTTCATGTATGATTAAGTATGAAAAAGTTTGATTTTTGAAACGCATGCATAGGTAGACTTCTCGGACACCATCTTGGAACGGTTGGTGTGTCGTCACTCACAGTAAGAATCAATGATGCTACAACATTTCCGAAGAAACGGGATACCATTTCACAGGTGAGAACGCGTTAATTTGTGTTTTTATGTGTTAACCTAATATTACAGGATTTTACAATACTACAATAGTAAAAAAAAATTTTTTAATGGTTTTCCTTTTATTTATTTTTTACTATGGCAACTTTTAATGTCATGTTTGGCTTGTTGTTTTATGTTAGTTCAGCAAAATCATCTGCTGAAGTCTATTGCAGATATAGTCAGATATTCATACATGCGTCTCACGCTCCGTCAACTTGCTCTCGAATGTTCACGGACCGGCTTTGACCGTTCCAATATGGCGGACGACTCGACTGACTGGTGGAAACGTGGAAACTGGAAATGACAGACCGCGATTGATCGCTCCGCACCTTAGCAACCTCAGCCACGTCGTAGCAACCAGTGTTTACGTCTCGCTCAGGAGGAGAGTCAGTCAGACATGCCGCTAATAGTGAGAGATCACTCATGGACACAAAACCAGAACACAGTTTACATCAGCGTCCCTTTAAAAGGAGCGAAAACCACTAACGTCCATGTCATCTGCACGGATGAGTATCTGAAGGTCAGCATTACATAGAATGTGTAACTTTAACGTGCCATTGTCACGTGTAACTGGAGAACCACGCGACGGTCTCATGTAACTTACTCGATTCGTGTGTCTTGAACTGTTGTGCAGGTGAGTTTCCCCCCGTTTCTGTTCGAAGTTTTCTTATTTGAGCCAATAAATGAGGAGAAAAGTGAAGCCAGGATTGGAGACGGTGTTGCAGTTTTCACCCTGCAGAAGAGGAGAGAAGAACACTGGGAGCAGCTCTTTACAAACATTGGTAGGAGATCTTTCATTCTTTCATTACATAGAAATATACTCATGATGTGCACTAGTCAAGTCAAGAATATTTATATAGCGCTTTTCACAATACAGATTGTATCAAAGCAGCTTCACAGTATTAAATTAAAATAATAATAAAACGTCCATGTTTGGTAATGCTAATCAATATTACTATTGATTCATTAAATTGAATATCCCCAGTATACTAGTATACTTCTTTTTAAACTAAAAATAAGAAAGTGTACTTTTACTTCTCAGAAATATACACTTGATTATACTGACAGAAAAGTCTAAGTATAACGTTATTTGGCCTATACATGTACTTAATATTTTGATCGAGATAAAACGTTACTTCATTATACAAATATATTAAGTAACCTATTAAATACTTTTTTTCACATAGTTTTACATACTTTCTTACATTGTTTGAAAATATTGATTTATAATCAAACAGATATTTTCCTAATTCTGAGTATGTGAATGCTTTTAAACGCAGACATTTCTTTTGTGTATTGTAACGAAGAGTTAAAGTACAGTTAATGATATATTTCAAGTATAAAAATGTATACGGAAATAGGAACATAGTATACTTAAAGTTGAAAAATCATATATAAATAGTAAACTATAAGTATGATGTTATGTTCACTTAAAGAAAACTTACTAGTATATTTGCAGTATAGAACTAGTAATCTAGTAGTTTACTGAGATTGAGAGTATACTTCACTAAAACGACAAAGTGCACCTTCATAAACTAAAAAATTTGCTACAAGTATTTGACTAGTAAACTATAACGTTAAGTACCTATACGTTTATTTGTGTAGTTGGCTACAAATGAAAAACATTTAGTTGTGTACTCAGAGTTTACTACTGTTACACTTAAAGTATACTTAAAAGTAAACTTTTATTCACTAAAAAGTAGGGCAATTTGGTCTCAAGTAGAATAGTACACTTACAAGTATACTACTAGTACATTGATATTAGTGTACTTGCTACATAAAGTATTCTTAAAATATACTTGAACTTTACTTAGCTACTTAATAAAATTAACTTGAATGAAAGTATACTTATTTTTTGTATGGGGTTGTATTTGAGACATACAGTTATTATAAAAACTTATATTTTTGTTCCACAGATAAAGAGAAACAGAAGCAGGTTCGAGAACGAGCAATTCTCAAAGTTCAGGAGAAAGAAGCAGAAAAGTCTAAAGCCAAAGCCTCCCGGATTCAGCAGGAGAAGAAATATGCGTTGGAAACCATGATGAAGGTCGAGATTCATTTTTGCTCTCAGATTTTCTGTTTTTACGGCTTTCTTGATTCTCACATTGGAGTCAGAATATAAGGTTCTGGGGCCTCATTTATTAAACTGGGCTTGGTGAGTGAAATTATATTTGTATTATCTTTCTGTATATGTATCATTTCCTTTAGATTTTCTGTCTAAAAGTGACCAAAAACACATTTAACTCCAGCTCACCATCGGCGTCGCCAAACTGCTCCGTCTCCAAAACGTTCGTACGCATGGGTCAGAGTTTGCGTGCAGGTGCGCACATTTTCCAGTCAAGTTTGTTTTTATAAATCACAACTTATGCGTCGGAAGTGGCGTACGCCTCTCTCAGGCCCTGTTGTCTGCGTACGCAACGGTTATAAATGAGGCCCCAGGTGTCATTTTAATCTTACATTATTTTATATTTTGCATAAAGAATGATGAAGATTAATTTCATGCACATTTCCCCCTAATTATGATTCTCATTAAATTAATATTACTGTACTGCAATAATAGGAATCATCATGCCTAGTTAGTGTTTGTTTGTCTTTTGTTTAATAATCATAATAAATTAAAGGAAGTACATATAAATGACTGATTTAGTGTATTTTTGATCTACTCTATTTTGAATGAATGCATATATACAATTTATTTTTCTGTATATAATTTGGCACAGAGCTTTTTGTCATGTATTTGAATGCTGTCTGGAACATTGACCCTCTGGGTCCCACTTTATATTAAGTGGCTTTAAGTACTATGTACTTACATCGAAAAAATAAGTACAATGTACTTATAGTGTTCAAGTTTTATTGTAAAACACTTTTGCTGCTATGAGGTGTGATACAGGTAAGGTTAGGGACAGGTGTGGTGGTATGGTTAAGTTTAAGGGTGGGTTAAGGTGTAAGGGAAGGGTCAACAGTGTAATTACAAATGTAATTACATAAATTAATTACCGCTGTAATTACAAGCAGGTATTTTAAAAATATAAGTACAATGTAAAAACATGTATGTACACAATAAGTCCATTGTATCAAATTATTAATTTCAATGTAAGTACATAGTACTTAAAGCCACTTAATATAAAGTGGGACCATTCTCTGCTTGTGTTTCAGCTTGAGAACGAGGAGCGGGACAGAATTCAGAAGATTAAGGATGAAGAGTGTGCGAGAGCCACGGCGGAAATGGATTTCTGGAGAGAAACACAGAGAAAAACGGCAGAAGAAAAGGAGAACCGGCAAAGGCTGCAGGGATCCGGCGGCAAGCGCGACAACAAGCCGGTTCATCAGGAAACAGAGCGTGTAAACGTTACTCCTGCAATCACACCGCTGCACAATAACAGCAACACTACATCTGGTAAACAAGCTTTCACTCTCAGGTCCAGAGCAGATCTAGTGTTACACTGTTCTTCTCAGGCGCTGTCGTGATGCTCGCCTTCATACCACAAAGCAGAAGTCAAAATATATTTGCCATATTTTCTTGCTAGGGCAGAGAAGCATCAAACCGAAGCCTAAAGATCTGCCTGTTCCCAGATCAGCTGGCTGTATTAAGATCAGCTTCACTCCGCGAGTGTTTCCCACCGCGCTCAGAGAGTCTCGCGTCCCGGAGGAGGAAGAGGTCAGTTCTGCTTTATCCAGAGATTAGCACTAAATCCAGTTTGTAATGTTGAGGATCATACACACATTAGAGATGCACGATATATCGGCCACCATATCGGTATCGGCTGATATTTGTTCATTTTTAATGTTATCGTTATCGGCCTGATAAGAAAATTTAGCCGATATATTAAAGCCGATAAATAATGGATTATTTCCTTCAGCTGAGACTCTTCAACATTATGGTTTTGAATTGCTTGAAATATGATTGGAAAAAAGGAAGTTCAGTGCAACATGTGCAGCGCAAGTTTGTCATATAAGCTACATCAAATTATAATAAAAACATTATGATTGTGCGTTTGGGACGTGGCTTTTAATGGTGAGACTTTAGTTTTGGTATCAGGCTCTTAAAAATTATATCAAAATTTGGATTTATATTTATCGGCCAATATATCGGTTATCGGCTTTCAAATATAAAGAATGATCAGTTTTCGGTATCGGCAAAAATGTTCATATCGATGCATCCCTAATACACATATCGTGTGTGTGTGTGTGTGTGTGTGTGTGTGTGTGTGTGTGTGTGTGTGTGTGTGTGTGTGTGTGTGTGTGTGTGTGAGCAGTGGTTGAAGAAGCAGGCGGAGGCCAGGAGAGCAGTGGACACGGATCTGGCTGAACTGGAAGACCTGAGCGAGGAAGAGAGAAACCCAGACTGGCTGAAAGAGAAGGGCGAGTGAGTTTCACAGGTCACACTCAGAGAGGACGATGGGTTACAGACCAAACAGATCATAAATCAACATAATCTTCTATAAATCAACATATTCTTCATAAATCAACATATTCTTCCATCAGTTAATTTGCTTATATATACACACTACTGATCACGAGTTTAAGATATTTTAATGTTCTTGAAAGTCTGCATTTCTTTGATCAAAAATACAGTAAAATCACTAAACATGTCAAATATTATTACAATATAAAATAACTGTTTTCAATTGTAATATATTGTACAATGTAATTTATTCCTGAGCTCAAAGCTGAATTTTCAGCATCATTACTCCAGTCTTCAGTGTCACATGACCCTTCAGAAATCATTATAATATGATGATTTGCTGCTCAAGAAACATTTATGATTATTATCAGTGTTGAAAACAGTTGTTGCCTTATATTTTTGTAGAAAATGTGATACATTTTTGAGTAAATTGATGAATAGAAAGTTCAAAAGAACAGCGTTTATTAGAAATAGAATCTTTTGTAACATTTTAAATGTCTTTACTGTCACATTTGATACATTTTTGCTGAATAAAAGTATTAATTAAAAAAATTTTTTTTTAATCTTACCACAATTTTTGACCAGTAATGTACAGTGTTGTACACTCAAGTCACACTTACAAATGTCTGAATGTCACTTTGCATTAGATGATAAAATTTCTAAGCAAGTGTAATTTGTTTTAAAGAAAGACTATTAAACACCATAATCGCCGCCTTTGTTTTTTCCTTTTTCTGCAGTAAATTGTTCATGGCAGGAAACTTCCAGGCCGCTGTCAACGCCTATAATCTCGGCATAAAACTCAACAGGAAGATCCCGGCTTTATTTTCTAATCGAGCGGCCTGTCATCTCAAATTGAGAAATCTTCACAAAGCCATTGAGGACAGCTCTCAGGTCAGTCTTTTCCTCTTTTAAATGACATTTTCATCTACAGCGGACCGATTTCCTTCTCTCTCTCTCAGGCACTTGAGTTGCTGACGCCTGCGGTCGCTGCAAACGCTGCCGCTCGACTGAAGGCTCACGTGAGGCGAGGAACAGCGTTCTGTGAACTACAGCTCTATGTGGAAGGTACTGGAGCATGTTCTGCTTTCATGCACAACACATCAGTCTCTGCAGTCATAAACATACCGTTATCCACACTGAACAACATTATAAACGCAACACTTCTGTTTTTGCCCCCATTATTCATGAGCTGAACTCAAAAGATCTAAGACTTTTTCTATGTACACAAAAGGTGTGTACATGCAGTTGTTTGGATTATCTCGGCTCACCAACACAGATTTGTGAACAATATTTGAGAGAAATAGGCCTATTGTGTACATAGAAAAAGTCTTAGATCTTTGAGTTCAGCTCATGAAAAATGGGGGCAAAAACAAAAGTGTTGCGTTTATAATTTTGTTCAGTATATGTAAATGTGTGCGATAAATCTATGCACTGCTAATATAGAAATATCTGATGCTCTCTTTAGGGTTGAAAAAAAAAATCTGGATTCTCCAGTCATTTCATGATGATAGTAGAGTCTGTTCAGTGCTGTTCAAAGTTCAATACGGTCAAAAGCAATTAGCATCCATCATTAATTATGCCATACATATAAACAAAACGTGCATTACATAGTTTTCAAATATCAGAATAAGACCTCACTAAATTTAATTTATACATTTCCACATGTAAATTAGAGCATTCTGGGTTCCCTGGCCATTGCCCATAACCTAAAAGTTATTTGAAAGATTTTTTTGTTTAAATTAAATACAAATTTTAAGTAAAATTCTGCATCCTTTTTGCTACTGCTATGCAAATGTAATTCAAACTCCGGATTTAAATTTGAAATGCATTCTTAATTTCTGCATAAACTTTTAGGAGTGAAGTGCAACATCTATGAAGTGTTTCACTATTAAATCAATCTGATGTGTTTTAGGTCTTCTGGATTATCAAGCGGCTCTAGAAATCGACCCACGAAACGAAGCCCTGCGAACTGATACAGACGAGATTCGTGACATCATACAGGCAACACGTCACCATCCAACTCCTAAAAATCCACAGCATGCCAACGAGGATTATGGGTGCAGTTATAATCAATGCAGAAATGTACATAAACATGTTATGTTTTTAATATGAAACCACACAGAAAGACTGTTTAGACCAAAGAAATGGTTTTATTCATACTCTTAACTTTGACAGTATTTGTCTTCCCAATAACTGTTTATTGCAACCATATTCATCTACTATGCACAATACTGGACATAATTAGCTGTAACAAAACAAGACCTTAATCTTGAGTTAATAGTCTATGGATGCAAACGAGAAAGTAAATGATTAATTGATGGATATATAATATGAAGAAAAATAAAAGAAACATTTTCTTATACAAAACATAAAAGCCATAATACTTTCTTGTATATTTAGTCTCTACACAGTAAATGTTTTCAAATCATTTTCAATAGAAGATGCAACAGAATAACCATACATCCTATTATAGCGATGCATACGGCATTTAGTCAAGTCACCTTCATTTATACAGCGCTTTTAACAATATAGACTGTTTCAAAGCAGCTTTATAGAAATAATAGGAAATTAAAGTAACAGAGATTGTTTAGGCTTTACAGCAGCTCTAGAGTAAAGTTATTGTCCAGCTAAAGTTAGATTTTGATTGATTCACTTCCATTGCAAAGATCATTAGTTATTAAACCGACACCGTTCTAACAGAAAACCATTAATGCGCTTAGCGATAGTGACTCACAGTACGATCAATAGTGTTCAACACTATTTATTAAATGGTCTTGGGCTGCCGTCCTCTTTATAGATCAGGTCAATGACACAGTTTATAAGTTTCTTGTCATTTTCGTCCAGATCCTGTACATCAGATTCAGAAGATGGCTGGCTTATTCTTCCAACATTGCCAATTCATTCTCCTTGCTCTTGAAATCACCACCAAAATGGCCCTTTTAGAAACACCACGGAGTGTCCCAGGAGGAGGAAGCTGTGTGTCGCAGGAGAATCCATAATCGTTCCATTTATCGCCCTTCATATAGAATTCAGAATGATTCAAAATCATCGCTTTGGATCGCTTTCAAAGAAACAACTTGTATGCCAGCTCCCACCACTCTTCACCCACGTCCTCAGTTACGCTTTGCCAATTTGACATCTGTAGAAAAATAGGAAATGAAAACAAGTCTGCTAGTAAACAGTTTGCATCCGCATGTTTTAAGAACATTTAACCCTTCCATGAGTGCCGAACTTTACTACAGGTGACACTCGAAAGATTAGAATATGGTGCAAAAGTTCATTTATTCCAGTAATTCAACCTAAAAGGTGAAACTAATTAGGGCTGTAAACGATTAATCGAATCCAAAATAAAAGTTTGTGTTTACATAATGTGTGTATTGTGTATAATTATTTTGTATACATAAATACACACACATGCATGTATATTTTTGAGAAATATTTGCATTTATATACTGCATATATCTTTTTATATGATTTATATTATATATAAATATAACTATTTTATATATAAATAACACATTTTTCTTAAATATATACATGCATGTGTGTGTATTTATATATACAAAATAATTATACACAATACACACACATTTATTATGTAAACACAAACTTTTCTTTTGGATTTGATTAATCGTTTACAGCCCTAAAACTAATATATTATATAGACTCATTACATGTAAAGTGAGATATTTCAAGCCTTCATTTGTTATAATTTTGATGATTATGGCTTACAGATTATGAACACCCCAAATTCAAAATTAGAATATTGTGAAAAGGTTTTCATAAGCTGTAAGCCATAATCATCAAAATTATAACAAATAAAGGCTTTTATTTGATCTATATAATACATTAGTTTCACCTTTTAAGTTGAATTACTGAAATAAACTTTTGCACACTATTAAATTTTTTGTGTTTTCACCTTTATTGTGATTTGTGAAAGGTTTCACAGTTTTAGGCTTCACAGCTCTGATGTGTGAACGGTGAGTGGCTCACGTGTGTGTGTTTCTCCGCTGCACATTACTCAGTGGATGTGTGTGTTGTTTTGGTGAGCTCTGATCCGATGGTCCTTGAGGTGTTCTGCCCGCGAGTACCGCTTCTCACACTGCGTGCACCTGTGGGGTTCTCTCTCGGTGTGTATCCGCATGTGTCTGACCAGCTGCCCGCTCCTCTGAAGCTCCTCTCGCACTCAGAGCAGTGGTGACATCTTTCTGCCGTGTGTGTGTGTGTGTGTTTCTGCAGCTCCTCTGCGCTCTTGAAGCTCTTCTCGCACTGAGCGCAGTGATGTGGCTTTTCTCCCGTGTGGATTCTCCAGTGGATTTCAAGTCTTCCTGGTCGTACGAAGCCCTTGCCGCATTGAGAGCAGTGATAAGGTCTGTCGTCGGTGTGTGTGCGCACATGTTCGGACAGATTCTCTTGCGATCTGAAGCACGTGTCGCAGTGCTGGCACTGGTAGGGCTTGTCTCCGGTGTGAATGCGCATGTGTCGCGTGAACCGTGTTTTCACACTGAAGGTCATCCCACACTTTGAGCAATAATGAAGCTTGCGTGCCGATTTCTTTTTCAGTGTCATCCTCCTTTTCTTCTCTTGTTGCTTTTCTTTATGAACCATGGTGAGCAATTCTACAAGTACAATATGAAAGTTAAATGCCATGAAATTTGTTTTATTGCAGATTCATTTTTAAGAAAATTTATATAATATTATAACGAGTTCCAACAGATGTATAGTCTGAAAAAAATTGTAATGTGAAACATTTCAAAAATCAGAATAGTGAAGTTAAGGTAGGGCTGTAAACGATTAATCGCGATTATCAAATCCAAAATAAAAGTTTGTGTTTACATAATATATGTGTGTGTATTGTGTATAATTATTTTGTATATATAAATACACACACATGCATATATATATTTGAGAAATATTTGCATTTATATACTGCATATATATTTGTATATGATTTATATTATATATAAATAGAACTATTTTATATATAAATAAAAATTCTTAAATATATACATGCATGTGTGTGTGTATTTATATATCCAAAATAATTATACACACATATATTATGTAAACAAACTTTTATTTTGGATTTGATTAATCGTTTACAGCCCTAAGTTAAGGACACATGAAAGGGTTAACTGACAAAAGAAAAACTTTACTGTGAAACCTTTCACAAATCACAACAGTAAAATTAAGGACTGGAGCAATGGTTAAGAATAGAAGTTAAGAAAACAGGAAATAGTGAACGGGACTGTTAAGATAATGTTTGCATCTCCAATCACTAATTTCCTGTTTACTTACGGAAGCCCTTAATGCATGTATGAGTTATTGGATTTATAGCCAAAATAAATCTGCATTTCCAATCCAGTCAAATCATCGTGAATGCATCATGAGAACGGAATGCATCACTGGTACTAGTTATGCTTCAATCATAAATTATCAAGCAAATTATTTAAAACTTACTGCTTATATAGGCTTTGCGATGTCCTGTGTATATACCGAGCGGTACACGTTCAGACGGCTGTTTTTGGTCTGAAAAGAGCAGAAACTCGACGACAAATGTTGACGTTCGTGGAAAATGCGAACCAGGCAGAGCTCGGCCAACCCGGAAGTGTGTTTGAGAAATACAGCACATGACAAAGACCGCCTACTTATACCGTAAAAGTATGTACCGATTTCATTCCGATTTCAAAGGACATACTACTACTTGTATATGAAGACATCCGATGCAAAAGCCTCTAAAAACCACCTCTGTCAAAAATGAGATAATAATATTGAGTGAATGCTCTCCGGAAAATAGTACTACGTTCATCAACTTTCACTTCAAACCACAGACTGTAAAAAAACCCACTTTAACTTCAAAGTCACTATATCCCAGCCTCAGCCCATTCAGAAATGCCGGTACTTGGGTAGAAACCATAGACTGTAAAAAAATAGGTAGAAACCTTACATATGAGACTGATAAAAATGTTCATATTAAACAGAAACTTTAAACGGACTTAAAAGCCTTTTGCATCTGAAGTCTTCATATAATATACAATTGCGTCTTTAAAGGTGCCATGTCTAATTGTCTGGCAAAAAAAATCAAGTCATACTCCACATTCCATACCAGATGGGGGCAGTATACCTCACATATCAAAATATGTGATGTAGGATATGGTATTTTATAAATCACACACTATAAATATGATAAAGAAGCAGAAACAGATAGTTGCAGTAAAGTAAGATATTTTAATAAGTTGAAGAAACAATAATGATTTGTGACACACACACACACTCGATTTGCGCATCGCCATCATGTGTGTATTACAGGTAACGTTATTACATTGCTTCCTGATATCACGTGCACAAACACAGATAACCTATATTTATATATATATATACTACAGGGCAGTTGAATGCTTGTATCTGATAACCGTGAAGCTCTTGTAATTATTACTTTACCCAACCTCTCCATGTCGAGTGATGCAGTAAACATCAGACAGCGCATGTGAACCGATCATTTCTACTATAGTAAAAAAAACACGAACACTGTTGAAAGATACAGTAGGCTACAAATGACCTGTTCGCGCCACAAATTGTTCTCCATCCTTAGCGACCGAGTCATTGAATGTGAAACAGCCGGCTTCTGTCGTCAGCGAGCAGCAATATTGACAACAAGGGCGCGCGCGCCGTGTTGATACCTCCGTTTCAGTTTCTCCAACCCGCGCAGTGCGGCGGTCAGAACACGGAGACCATTCTGCCCCTAGCTATGCGTGCGAAAGCATGGGAAGTGATCCCGGGCGCGTCAGAATGGGTGCTGAACGTTGTAAAACAGGGCTATGCGTTGCAGTTCGCTCGCCGTCCCCCGCGCTTTCGAGCCCGGACCGTGACGAGCGGTCATTTTCTTATCTGATCTGATTTGTGCTTCAGAGCGCGGTGGTTGTAGGGGTCTCTTGCCAAAGGCTTCAGCCATCCTTCCGCTCTCTTCCCTGAATTGAAATGAAGTAGTGGAATGTACTTTCCTACTGTCTATGCTACTTTCCACACGATTGACATCAGGTTCAAGCATAGACAGTATATAAGATGGACACAGCGACCCCATAGACTTCAACGGAGAAAAGTGAAGCCCATTTGAAGCACTCACTTCCTGATCGCCAGGCGAACTGCGCAGGCTCAAACTGAGCTTGAACACGTGAGCAACGTGTCTGACAGCTGTCAGTCTTCTAGTAGCTGTGCGGAGAGAAATCTGAATCATTCCCTTCCGAATCTCGCAGAGACGGAGAGCGTGAGTATTAGCTGTCCATGAGCTAGCAGCAGGAGCAACTTTATCACTCTCTGTGGGATACTCCCTTCACTTTATCGGACTTAATGCCTCCACGTTCCCCCGATTGCCTGCGAGCTTCTACGCCGGTCTATACGGTAATTTCTCTACCGTGCGACAGAGAGTCGCGTGAGTTATGACGCAATCGTTAGCCTATTTTTTACAAAAACGGCTTCTACGGGGCCATAACGTAAGGTACAAGGTAATGGAGCCTTTTATACATTGTCGAGTTTCTTTAGAAATAAATAATGGACAAATGGAGTCTTTGGACGCCTCAGATGTAAAGTTATTCGCTGTCAAAGTGACGCAAAAATGAATGGGAGTCAATGGAATGCTAACAGCAGGTGAAGTTCTGCTACAATGGCGGCGCCCGCGGAGGCTTCAGTTTCCGGCGGATGGATTACCCCCTTGGGTTCAAGTACGCCCAGAAGCCGTGCGAGTTATTCGTGTATTGCAGGTTGGCTGGTGGTTATGTGCCCCGCATACCGCCTCCCATGGCCGAAACTGGTATTACAACACCTGTCGGGCCGTGGCTAGTAATGCTAATGCTAATTAAGGTTGATATCTCTGCAGCACTATAACTTGAAATTTTTTTAATGACATCATTGCCCTTATTTCTTCTCATTCTTTTGATGCGTGTAGCTCATTTTTTGGATATTTTTACCTCAATTTTTACACATGGCACCTTTAACGGGCAGCTCTGTCGTTTAGTTACATGTGTGCTTTCACCGTTTAAACTGCCCTGTCAATCATCTTGTCACAATCAAAATCCTCCACATTCAATTTAATTTAATATCCTAATGTTTCGTAGAGAAATGTAGTAGCAATCGTGTTTCTTGGAAGTCACCAAACAGATCGTGTTTCTTTTATGCAGAGCGACTCTTGCGACACACACACACACACACACACACACACACCACACACACACACACACACACACACACAGAGAGAGAGAGAGAGAGAGAGAGACTGAAACCAACTAATATAATAACAAGTCCATATAGGAAAGACAAAGGTAATGTTACAGTAAAGATGATGTTAATGATATTATTTTGATGTTACAGAACGATGATCAATAATGCCAGTAGTCATTAGCATACATGGTTAGCTAATCTATAAATAGCCAGCGCTATCTGCTAGTTCTAACCAAAATATTAACAGTCAATGGTTCTAACAGATAAGCCCTAGCGCTATTATTATGGAAAATAGTAATATGAGTACCTTCCTCGGACAAATGTGTAAATATTAGATCTAATCAGCAGGTGTATTTATGTTAATTCATTGACATCATTATCTCACGTTTTCCCAGCTTGTAATAATCAATCAAAATACCATTAATAATCATAATAATAATTCCATAGTTGTAACGCCAGCTGTTAACTGTGTTACAGCTCATATTGTCTATAAAGTGTGTTTATCACGTTAAAGTGCAGATCATTAATGTTAGAGCATAACTTAGCATTCCCACATGCAATATTATACTGCAGTTTACTGATTCTTTTGCATTTGCTAATTAGAATTTCATTGTAATGACAATAAAATTTAAATTATTACTAATATATGAATTACTAATATAATTTGTATCTGAAAAAATACATTGTAGATTATACACTATAGTCTACATCATGTATTATCTCTAGGTTTCTCATTTATATTATTTCATGTTATTGTATTTTTAAATCATGTGTTTATTATTAGACTGGTGTCACATACTCCTCTTCTGTTTATTATTATTATAATTAGTATTTTGAATGTGCAATTGTTTTAGTTAAATTAAAAGAATGTCTAAAACAAAGCTATTAAGTTTCTTGTGAGTATATGTACAGACAGTGCAAGTACTGTACTGCGATGCAAGGGGGCGCCACTTAAAATCTTGCCTCGGCACCAAATTGGTTAGGGCCGGGCCTGATTATACCATATGCAACGTTGCTCCTTATGGATAATAACTAGCACACACATGTCTTATGAGCATATGACTAAACAGGGTGTACAAGGAGTTATTGGATAGACAGAAAAGGAGATGCAATCATATTTATCCTAACAATTTCCAAAATGAACCTATAAAAGACCCAAGTATTACAGAGTTTTATCCTGGAGAACCCGGTATTTCTATACTGGTCTGTTTACAGATGGTTCACAGAATTCAAGCTGAAATGTCAGAAGTTGTGTCCCAAATTACACAGTCTACACTTTGGAGACTGATAATAAGCAGCATGCATGTGTGTATGTACATTCATTTACAAACTTTTATGTTAGATGCGATTAATCAATTTGACGGCACTAATAAATATACATACGCACACATGCATTAAAATGTAATGTTTTATGCTGGTTCACTTACTGTCATGTGACACCCCAAATAAAGACTGGTTAGGTTGGAGAATGTTTTTATTCGTACACTACACTTGTAACTTTTTGTTTATTACAGCCATATCCATGAAGCATGCACAACACTAGACAAACATCATGGTTAAAAAGGTCAATTACAAAAACAAAACAACTCAAATAAGAGATGCAAATTTGGTCACTGTCCCTTAAATTGAGTTTTGTAATTTGGGATATACACATGGCTGTGGTCCAAGCTGGTGTTGAAGGAATGGTCCTGGTACATCCCGCACAGTCCGAGGTGCTGTGAGAAGGTCTGGGATATGGGGTGATAGGAACAGGGCGAGGATTCAAGCGTCGCTGATCGAGCCCCGTAGTCGCTGGATGTAGTTTTAAACATCAGGCTCTGAGATCTGGCCAGTGCTGGATCTTCAGCTGATGAGTGAGATCCTGGTTTGTCCATGCAGGAGAAGACTGGATTTCCAGGATTAGCACATGGATGCTCGGGATTTGACATTATGACTGACTGCAGGCAGAAGCAGAGGAAAGTGAATCATCAGTAAGATATAGCCAGTTAATCATTATAGTTTTGCTGTTCTTAAAATATGATTTTTAAAAAATACTAAATGCAATTAACGTTACCAGTGTTAGGCCTAATATTAACCAGAATCTATAAATACAGATAATTTAACCCTCTAAACTTCCAGGAAATGGTCTCTCCATTTTTTATTTTATTTTGTTGTAATGTATTTTAAAATAAATTGTAACGTTACTGTTTATTATTTGAACATGCACATGTATCTAGCTTTTTAAATTTAATATTTATAATATTGTATGCATTATTCTTTCTAGCGCAATTTCAATATTACATTACATTACAATGAAAAATATAAATTTTATTAAAAAAAGAAGGTATTTTGAAGTGTAAATATAAGCTTACCAGTTTTACAGCGAGAATGGACGTTCAAACTCCTGTGTTGTAGTTTCGTCTCTATGGCAATGACCGGTCACGTCAGCGGCGCGGGGATGAATGAATAAAAAGTTATAACCATTTCATATTTCAATCAACTAGATTTGCTCGGAAATTACATGTAAATACTGGAACATGTTGCTGTTAAACAGATTAAACTAATCAGCAACAACGCAAACAGAGATACATAAAAAAAACACACTCACAGAATACGTTTAGCCCTGCCCATAGGTTCACGGGAAATGTAGTTTTTAGAGTTCAAGAATGATAAGACACTTCTGGGGATAGTTCCGAGTAAAACTACAAGTCCCATGCATCTTCCTCTCGGATATGTCTTTTTGTACTTTTGGTAAAAAATAAATGCAGCGAAGTTGAATGCTTTATTTTTATTCAACCAGAGTAAAAGTACCACGATTTATTTATATTAAAAAAAGTATACAAAACGTTTTTTTTTTTTTTTCTCACTTGGATTTATTTTTCCAGATCACTAGTAGGTCTAGTTCTTGACAATTAAACTCAAAGTGTGTTGTAACGCAAGCGTTACTGAACATGCACAGAGTAAAATATTACTGTGTAATGTAATGTATTAGAGTGATGGCTCATTAGAGGACGAAGAAAGAAGCCCTCCAAAGGAACCGGAGAGCTGTTACCGAGGTTTGTATTTATAAAGTTATTTTAACGTTATTAAATTCCGGCCTGTTTGCCATTTATGACAAACCCCAACACACAGTGATTTCTAGCTTCATCATACTTCCTCTTCTTCCAAGCAGATTTACCCTCCGTCGGCTCTTGTCCTAAACAATATCGGTGGTCATTCATTTTATGAAATTCTGCTGCATCTTTTTCTGCTGCTTCTCATTCATGTTAGTGAGGAAACACGCTCTGTAGCGCTGTTGTTACAGTAGAATCATGACGTCACAATATGTCGACCTTCATAGAAGGGGGTGTCTGCGTTATGTAGATATAAATGACTCATTCTAAGGTAATAAAAACATAACGGGTCATTAAGTAAGGTCTTTATACACCACTGAAAACATAGTTATGGATCTTGTATTGCATTTCTGTCAATAGATCCTCAAAAATATTACACATTGCACCTTTAACTAGATAACACTTGAGTAGTGATTCTATGACCACATTGAGAGTAAAATAACGTTAATGTTGTGATTGATAATCAGTAATTCTTTATAATTTGTCACAGTTATAAGTTCTTAATCTCATTCAGTAATTAGCCTATTGATCACCTAGTAAAGAACTATCTCAGTCCTAAATGTGATATTTCCTACTGATCAGTTAATAATGTTGTTTCCATATTAGTTAATAGTAGCTGAAGTGTTAATGTAATACTACTCGTTTTCCTGCATTACTTCCAGCAGTTACCTATTAATCTGATGGACCATTATAAGTGTAATCACTTTTTTTGTGTTTGCTATAGAAATGTGCGTTTGCCTCTAGGAGGACATGGCTAGTCAAACTCACGTTTTTGTGTGTGTGATAATGCCAAAACATGTAGCAACCAAAGTGATGGGGAGAGATAAAAATAGAAAACGTACATATATTAGAGGGGCAGATAAGAGAGACCACACAAAAATATATTTTACCTCATAGCAAACATTTCATAATTTTATTGTATTGGTAGGAAAATGCTTACACTCATCTCGGATGAGCAACAATAAAAAGAACAACAGACTGGATGCATTTAAGCACAGAATAACTGAAAAAAAGAGAAAAGTTTTGTCTCTTTAAAAAGAAAACTAAATATTAAGTCTAACACGTTTTTTTTTTTTTTTTTGCTCTCTGTATCAAATCAATTATAAAAATAAAACTTTAACCATAGAATATGAAGAAGAGATTCAAACTTCTTTAAATTCATGACTAGTAAGCAAGCAAGTCAGAGCAAGCAGTTAAATGTGCTGTATTGCATTCAATACAACAGAATCATTCTGTGCAAAATCAGAGCACAGCATCTACAGGTCTGTGCATAGTCATGCTGAAAATGTTCACGCTTCACATGCAAAAGAAACATCACAATAATTCAAATGTAAGTAGTGCTTTGACTGAGGATTTACCAACATAGTATGTACAGACTACACAGACATACAAAGAACATAATATGCAGGAAGACTGAATAAAAAGAGAAGCCCCTTCATGACTTTGTCATACTATGTAGTTTAAAAAAGCAGACAACAACGACAAAAATGTCTCCAATAAATTTCCATTACAGTTATTTTTTCACCTTGAGACAACACACATTTTGAACAACATATTTTTTCAAGCATGACAGGGATCACATGTATATAAAATAATTAGTTAGAGACAGCACATGTAGGAGACAGTGTTATATGGTATATGTACACAGTTCTGGAAGTGTCCTGCTACATGAAATACATGCACAGTAGGTGAGATGCGAGGTCAAAGCCTAAGCAGGAAGAAGACCTCCGGTTCTGAAGGGTTGGAGAAGTCAGGAGGGAGTACAGAATCGTCGTTATAGTAGCGATCTGTGTATCCGTATCCGTAGCGTAGCGAAGTGCAGGATCCTTCAGGCAAGCCTCGGGTCTCCGGACCCAGTTGGTCCAGGTACCCAGCGATATAAGAGCCTGTCGAGTGCCTATTTGGAGGAGGATTTTGGGAGGAGACTGGCTTATTGCGGAGAACTACTTCCATGGCACTCTGGTGTTTGGAGGCCTCCTGTTGTCTCTCACGTGCACGACTGGCTATATGACGTACACGACTTTGACTGCGGGATGACAGTCGTCTTGACAGGAATGGAGGAGGGTCTTCATGATCGTCGACAGAGCTCTGAGAAACCATTGAAAGAGGTTTCGGGGCGGGTTGAGAACAAGAAGGGAGGGGACGCGTATAATCTTCATGTTCTAACGTCACAAGCTTGCGAAGCTGCTCAGTTAAGGGATCGGTGGACTTAGGACGACCGGACAACCCACGCATCCGTCTTTGGTCTCGCATCGCAGGAGTGACGAAGCTTCGGCTGATTGACTTGTACTTGCTCTGAAAGTTGCATGAAATGTCCTCGGAGGTCAGGTCTCCCAGGCTCTTGGACTTGGAAGAGGCAACTGGGGAGAGTCCGTTGTGGATCTGAGGAGGTACGGGAAAGACTTCTGGCTCTTGCAGTTCAACTGAAATCATGTCGTAGTCTGAAACGGGTGTGTATAAGTCCCTCTCTAACAACGTATGGCAGCCTTGAGTCTTCGCAAGACATTCTGAGGACGAAGAGCTTTTGTGTAAATGCTCTGCCATGCTGACCGAGCTGTTTTGATCTCTTGTCTCCTGAGTCCTTGCCTGATATGTTCGGTGACTTCCAAGTGGAAATCTCCCGGTGTCATTATAACAGGGAAACTTCCTTGGCTGGGATTTGCCAGTAAGGTAGGTGCTAGAGAACAGATTTTGGCGTTGAGAATGGTGTCTTTGAAAGGGTGATGTGTTTGTGGAGTATGAGTGAACAGGAGAGGGAAGGTATGAGGGTTTGTATAGATGTGTTGGTTCGTGATATGGGGAGGTCTGGTTTAAGCCTTGAACACTAGTGAAATCTCCAGTCGAAGGGGTCAGTGTGTTATCTAAGGGATCCTCGTCCACATTGATCTCCACCTCCATCAGACTGCTGCTTACTGAGTCCTGGCACAGCAAGAAACGGTCTGAAGCCGTGCTGTTAAATGAGGTTTCTCTGTAACCTTCGAAGTTCCCAGAGAAACCAGTGGATTGACTATAGCTTTGCTTTAGATTTCCACGTGCGGACCATTCTAGAGGCATCTTGATGGGTGAGGATCCCTTGCTGACCGCAGGAGAGTCAAATAAGTTGTTTTTAGATACAGGAGAAAGCACCTCCTCATCCAAGATGGTAAAGACTTCAGGTTCGGTCGTTTCAGGACTGGAAGGTCTCACGGTTAGCGCTGAGGTTGTGCACGCAGATTTCTGAATGACTTCTTTTAGGGGAGTGCTGGTAAGCTTGTTGTTGAGATGAGGGAGGTTAGACAGGGGAAGAGAATATTTCAGAGGTTGTGAGTTGGATTGAAGTAGTGTGCTCTGCTCAGAAGTGAGCTCAAATTGGCCAATCAGAGCAGAGATTGAGCCACAGGTGTCATTCTCGTTATCTAGCGAGACAGCGTCAATAAGGCGAGAGAGAGCGCTGTCCTGAAGGGACACTTGACTCTTCAAGTCTTGCAGATCTATTCTCGGAGGGTGCGATTTGGTGAAGGTACCTGAAGAAGAGGAAGAAGAGGAGGTCGTGGAATACGTGGCTGCTTTCGGCGTTAAAATTGTCTTTTTAGGAGCTTCCAACTTGCTAGATTCTCTTTGACTTCCTTCACTCTGTAAGCCACCGTTATTACGCCGATCTGAAGGACCTGACCAGTGGTCTGTCGGCCCTCTGGAAGAACATAATTTATCTGCTTCAGTCTGGGTGAGACCACTTCTTGAATGTTCTTGGTGAGAATCACTCAGGCTTTCCCTACTGCCCACAATGACCAGGTAAGGAGTTTCTTTTGTATCTTTGGGCTTACAGTCTGGAATGGGGTCAGCAGAAAACGAATGTTCATCAGGCTCTTCGAAGGCAGACGTTTCAAAGAGAAGATCCACTGAGATGGATCTGGGTTTCTCATGGAGGAAGGAATCTGTGGAAGACATTTCACAAGAGATGATTGTCAGTAACTTCAATAAACAACAACAAAAACATCCTCACAGACCAAATTCCAACACGAAACTTTGTACACCAGACAAATGAAATGTACCAGTAAGTACGACGGTGAGAAGGAAGTTTGATAATGGCACGGTGTAGTTGCATGGGGAACATTGATTTTTTTTCAAAAGCTTTATTTTTTCCAAAAGCTTAGATGGGTTACTTTTCGTATGAAACAAAACAAGTTGT
This sequence comes from Phoxinus dragarum, assembly GCA_033366665.1. NCBI lineage: Eukaryota > Metazoa > Chordata > Actinopteri > Cypriniformes > Leuciscidae > Phoxinus > Phoxinus dragarum. The sequence goes on from JARPMJ010003931.1 coordinate 60,816, forward strand.
TCAAAAACATTGGTGCAATGGCTTAACACTGAAATGTTTTTGGGTGAGTCGACCTGAGTATGGCTTGTGGATTACCTGCAGGGGTTTTCCTAGTCAGTTTTCTACTATAGAGAAGCACAACAGTAAAGACAGAACAAGACAAAGGCAAGTTAAGGTATTCAAGAAAGAAATGCCTGCAAGGTTGAATATGTCAAAGGGACCAGCAGAACTAAATGTAACACTTAAAGGGATGGTTCACCCAAAAATTACAATTCTTTCATTATTTATTCACCCTCATGTCTTTTCAAACCTGTAAGACTTTCATTCATCTTCAGAACACAAATGAAGATCTTTTTGATGAAATCTGAGAGCTTTCTGTCCCCTCTATCGACAGCTACGCAACTACTACTTTGACGCTTCAAAAAGTTCATAAAGAGATCGTAAATCTAATCCATATAAATCGAGTGGTTTAGTCAAAATTTTCTGAAGAGACAAACATTTTATATATTGAGCAGATTTAATTTAGGCTTTTATTTATTTAAACATTGATCAGTCAACATAAACACAAGCTCAACCGAACCTACTTGATGCGCAAGAACTAGGGGGCTTTTACACTGGGCTCGTTTGCTGCGGTTCGAGCGCGATTGTTCCCGGCGCCCCCAGCTACGTTCACGGTACTGATCCACTTGTCCGACACGAATGTCGTGTGGTGTCGCGATGCCTCCCCACATGTGTACGTTGATGGGCGTTCCTCTAGTTTACCGCTATGGGTGTGGTTTTGAGCCAGCGGCCAGTCTAGAACAAAGGACCCGCGAGAGACTTCCCCCCGTCTCCATGTGCTTGCTTCTATTAGATAGCCGTGTCGCGTTCAAAGGAATTAATTTGCATAAAGATGGGCATCGGTCAGCTTTTTGACGCGCGGCATTTTTTCAAATGAAGTGCCGCCTTCCCGGAATGCTTTGCGGGCGTGTCGCTTGACGTCACCCATAGGAATATAGTGGAGTGCAGCGCAACAGAAGTGTCGCACGGACAAGTGGATCACCGCCGTCACACTACAAGCGACTTTGTCGCTGCAGGTCGCCAGTGGCTGGCGGTTAGGTCGCTAGTGGGCGTTCCCGCTACTGGTTGCCTAGTAATGTTTGTGAGTGACATTCACGGATGTTTCTCCATGTTGTAGACAACAAATCCGTTTTCTTGCCACTACAAACAAACATTTTGGAAGGAAAATTCTAAATATAAATGGAGTCAGTATAACATGCATAATATTAAAGATGAACGAGAAACTGTGAGTGCTTTTTGCCATCACGGCTATTTAATTGCAACAAACAGGCAAATACCGGTCTATATGGGTTCACGAAACCATTTAGGCTCTGAGTCAGTACTGTGAATACCACTGTATGTACACGGAGATATATCACAACTTTCTGACGGCTAAAATTAGCTTCTCGTTCAACTTGCCTCTGTCAGAGAGTGACGGATGATCCTATTCACTCCTATTGGTTGTCGCTCCCGAAAGTCGCTCTTCATTTGCATAAAGTTAAACAGATCTCAACTTTGTTGCGTCACCAGACACGCCCCATCAGATCGCTAACGGCCGCGATCGCACGTGTCGCCGAAAAACGCCCGCTCCCCATTGAAATGAATGGTAACGTGTCGCTTTGTCGCTTGTAGTGTGAACGCAGCTCCCCGCAGCGTTGGTCTGGTTTCACACTCAACTTGATTCTATCGAACCCTGGTGCGCTTGCGTGCATATTACGTCATCGCAAATGTAGATGATAGAAACAGAACGCGAGTCAATATATTGTGTTTTTTATAAATTCGGTGCTATTATGTGCAGCTGAGTAAACAACACAGGTTTACTGTGTGTGTGTGTCGCATAAGGTGGTCTTCTGCTGCTTGCAAACGGACCCTTTTGAGGAGACATTGGATTTCCAAATTTGTTGCCCTGATTCCCCGCGCTATGCGCGAATAGCAAGCTCACTCTCACTCGTCTTATCCAAGGTAAATCATCAACATACCATCCCTTACATGCATTTTATTTAACTAAATACATAATAATGAGCTAAAACGTATACGCAGGTCACTTTACTTCCTGAACAAGTTTGCACCCGGGTCCCTGTTGCTTTCACATTCACGCGAACCGCAGTTCGGGAGCAACCGAACTCAGAGCGCCTCCTCCAGGTCGTCTCGGGGTCGGTACCCCAGTGCACACCCGGGTCCGCATGACAGCGTTCACATTAACGTTGATGCGAACCGTGCCCCGTTCCGAACCAAACTACCAGTGTGAAAGCCCCCCAAATCTCATTGGTTCTTGCAGAAGCTCAAACGCGCTGCGTAACACGAGAATGAACCTCATTGGTTCTCGCTCTTCAAGCAAACATGCTTGAGCTTCTGTTTACCAGAACTGATGTGTGAGTTGATGAATATTTATATGTGAATAAAAGCCTAAACTCAATCTGTTTGGTCTAAACCGCTTAATTCATATTGATTAGTTTTACGATCTCTATGAACTTTTTGAAGCGTCTAAGTTTCAGTTGCATAGCTGTCAATGGAGGGACGGAAACCTCTAAAATTTCATCAGAAAGATCTTTATTTGTGTTCTGAAGATGAACAGAAGTGAATAATTAATGACAGAATTGTAATTTTTGGGTGAACTATCTCTTTAAAGGGACTGTGGAAACAATAGAGAGCATGTGAAAATGTTACATAAACAGTGAAATTATTAATAGAAGTTACATAATAGACAATGTGCAGTTTTCTCTTCTGAGAGGATAGCGGAAGCTTTCTTATCACAAAGTGCTGTAGTGTTAATGATTTGAAGAACAGGCAACTGTCAACATCCGCTATAATTATGCCTCATAGCTATAACGGTGGGGATAACAATATCAATTCATGCATTGTGTAACAGCTTTCATTCTGATTCATTAAGACACAGTCCCTAAGCGAATGTCAAGGGAATTATATAAGCAACTGACCAATGATTGTGTCAGATCCAGGATCGGACCCTTTCCTATCTGGAGTGGACAGGCTGAGGTGTGTGTTTAGGAGCTTATCCAGTGGCATTGATGCTGGGCGGTGTTGAAGAGCTCTTCTGTTGCCCGCTCTCCTCTCTACATGGATGGACTGAGAGTCCCCAGTGCTGGGCTTTCTCTCATATGTAGCCTCAGCCAATGGCATCTTGGTCTTTTTGCGGCCCTTGGCAGGAGCGCTGGCAGTCCTCCGGAGGAGATGGTCGGTTATGGATCGTTTACGAGGTGGAACGCCGATGTTTGTGTCCACTGAGGATTTGGAGCTTCTATTAAATAAGCCTCTGAAACCCCGCAGCTGACGACCCTGAGAAACCGACAGGGATAAAGAGACAATTCAGAAGATTATCTAAGCAATTTAGGACACAGCAAAAACACTCTAAAGAAGCTGGGTTGTTTCAACCCATGTTTGGGTCAAATATGGACGAACCCTACTGTTGCTTTACATTTTTGAATCAAACTTTTTAAAACCTAACAGTTGGGTTTGTCCATATTTGATGGGTTGAAACATGATATCATTTTTCATTCATAATATGATGCATTATTTGTCCAAAACGGCAAAATGTGTGATCCCAATCTACATTTTTTTAATTAACATGATTTTATGGTGACTTATTGGTACTGGTGTTAACATAGATTCATAAAGTCCCAAGTAAGAAATATATAGTAATTACAAATAATATTTTTGCATTCCTCTTTCTGCAAAAATAAGGAGAGGAAGTTGTTGCTGCAAAATCTACAAACATTTGATATTCTGAAAATCCCAGGAAGTCTTTATGATAAACCAGATTAAGATGTACAGTCTCAGAGAAAAGTCTCACACGCACGCACACGCACGCACGCACACACACCACACACACACACACACACACACACGAATTGTTGCTGTGTCCCAGGATAAATCAAACCATAATCAATAGACGATAACAATACATACATGCAATATCACGTTCATTTTAAACAGTCGACTTCAACATAATCACACGTTCACAATCTGACAGATTATAGTGACAATACACACACAGCACTTCTGCTCCTGTGCAAACTACTGCATTACTGACTACACCCAACAGATGGCAGCATGTTCTCTTGAATTATTCAACCATCTCTCATTTCAAGCCTTCAAAATGTAACTATTTCACTGGAAGCAACAAAACTGACCAAAACAGAATAACTTGCAAAACAAAAACGGGGACAAAATAAACTGTAAAAGACGTATCCAAACAACTGCACGTTTACAACAGCTTAGTGTTTATAGGCAAGAACACGACGTGACATCGACACACTAGTAGACGCTCATGCAGTATCATGCAGTGCACCACATATCCAGGGTACCTTATTAGCTCCTAGCAAGTGCATTATGGTATAGCTTGGGTTGAGGACTAAAGGACTCCACTGGAAGGTAAAAAGGTTGGAGGAACTTCAATAAAATGTCAACGGGGGGGAAATATCAATAAAGATATTTTACTATTTCAGATCCTTTTTTTTAGATGGAAATGAGAAGCAAATGTCACGTTTGTTTACACGGCAGTAGACATGGACAGAAACAACAGCTTGCACAACAGATTGTAATGATAACCAGCTGAGCTTTTTTACACCTTTTAATTCAACCAAAGCACCACAGTTCCTGGCGCCTTAGCTATCAATAGCTAATCTAAATATTAAATGTATGAAGAAATAGCGTTGAATTTAAATTGGTAACATGCCCAGTGGAAATGTCTGTGGATCTTCATCAAACTGACGAGCTTCAGTTGTGTGTGTAGTCATGAGCTCACCTTCCCATAGATGTCATGCACTGTGATATGGACAAAAATGGATGCCTCTGTCATTCCCTCCAAATAAACGTGTCTGTATCCTGTGGGAATGGGAAAGAGGAGCAATGATTGAAAATGGGATGGAAGAAAGGCATTTACCGTACATGCTATTTACCAATGACCCTGAATTAGGGCTGTAAAAGATTAATCGCGATTAATCGAATCCAAAATAAAAGTTTGTGTTTATATAATATATGTGTGTATTGTGTATAATTATTTTGTATATATAAATACACACACATGCATGGATATATTTGAGAAATATTTGCATTTATATACTGTATATATATTTTTATATGATTTATATTATATATAAATATAACTATTTTCTTAAATTTATACATGCATGTGTGTTTATTTATTTATATATATACAAAATAATTATACACAATACAAACACATATATTATGTAAACACAAACTTTTATTTTGGATTCGATTAATCGCGATTAATCGTTTACAGCCCTACCCTGAATCCTTCATCATCACGTCTTTTTTGTCTATAATCTGCTTATATTAGTTATTTAATAAGTGATCTGATTATGTGACTGCTGTTCACACACACTGAATGTACAGTACATTGTTGTTTATTAAACTAAAATCACTTTTATGTCCCAGAGGTGAGCTTATTGCAACAGTTCCCACAAAAATGCTGAAAAATTATGCAAATGTGAAAATAATGCCTGTTACGTTCCCAGATGCACGCTAAACTTACAGCACGTGCACTGCATTCATCACTGTGGAGATCGTGAGTTTAGTGCGCAGTTCGCTTTCGAACATGCGGCGTAACAAACTATATACTTATTTAAACAAATCACAGTCTTTTGCGATCTGATAAGGACACAAACATATCACGCTGTTAGTTTGACAGATACTTCGCCAAAGCAATGGCGCAAATTTTCTGTAATTATGAGAAGTTTTTAAATGATGAAACTGTGACAGGAAAGATGCCAGAGCCTAGGTAATTAATGGGAAACAACATAATTCATTAAAATGCATATTGATTTATATAATTTTACAATAACATATTGGATATGCACTACACAACCAACAAATCAGCCACAAGTTATTATTATTGTCAGTTTCCTAGTTTATCAAGGAGACAACAGCGTCAGTGAAGAACATGTTTGATGAAATGGCACATGTGAAGTTATGTGAAAACATTATTTGTCGATTCAGAAAAATTACAGTTTAGAAAAAAATGACAATTCTCCTCGGTTGCATGTATATTCACTTTTAGATGACAAATTAAATACAGTATTGTGTGTAAAAAGTGTTGTAACAGTTTAATTGAATTTAGAGTGTCCAAGACACACAGGTGAAAACTTAAAAAATTTGAATATCATACAAAAGTTCATTTATTTCAGTAATTCAACTTAAAAGGTGAAACTAATATATTATATAGACTCATTACATGCAAAGTGAGATATTTCAAGCCTTTATTTGTTATAATTTTCATAACTTACAGCTTATAAAACCCCCAAATTCAAAATTAGAATATTGTAAAAAAAGGTTTTCATAAGCTGTAATCCATAATCATCAAAATTATAACAAATAAAGGCTTGAAATATCTCACTTTGCATGTAATGAGTCTATATAATAAATTAGTTTCACCGTTTAAGTTGAATTACTGAAATAAATGAACTTTTGCACCTGTATACTGTAGAATATGCTTTACCTGGCATGAGACTGCTGAAAGCCACGGTCCTCTGACCCACAAAGTCTCGTCCAATCGGGTCGTGATCCCAGACCAGGAAGCGCACAAGAGCCACGTCAGGCATGTGAAGAGTGAAGGACACAGTCTCTTCCCACACGGGGTTAAATCCTGCATTACCAATCACACCAAAAGTTAACAAAGGTTAACACCGCCTTCAAATAAGCAGAACAAAACCCTGGACTCATGAAGCCGTACCGTTATCATCCACAACCCTCGTCTGTTCTTTACAGCAATCCACCGGAAGACCAATGATCTCCACCTCAACGAAAGGATCAATGATCTGTGAAGAAGTCCACAAGCGTCAGATACATGCATTGCGTTTTGAGTTACGAGTGGCAACTTCCATTCAAAAAGACTGAAACCAATCATTTCAAATCATAAGGTCGCCCTACAAATAAAGCGGATCCGTCAGAGCTGTCAATTTCCCTTCATGTTTTATTCTCAGACATCGTGAGAATAACGTAACATGATGTATTTTAACGTGACATGTTATAACAAGAATATCTACGGCAAGAGCTCTTTTCAGTTGCTGTATCTTTTCCTCATGATTATTTAGTTTTTCCCCTTTGTATTCTGGTTTAATAGTATGAAAAAGTACAACATATACTGCACATGTGTGGTCTGTTCTCACGATTTAATTTACGTTATATATTTCATTAACAAATTCACTGGAATACACAAAGAATCTCTCGTTTTTCTCCACGTCTCTTTCCAGGATTGTTTCTCATGGGTAAATACAATTTATTATCTGTCAAAATGATCGAAATCGCTTTGAAATACTTGCAATGCTGAATGCTGAATTTAATGAACACTTTTGATTAAGGCAACGTATGTTACATAACACAGATATATACATGGTGAAACTCGACTACGTGAAATATCGTAAAAAAGTTCATTTATTTCAGTAATTCAACTTAAAAGGTGAAACTAATATATTATATAGACTCATCACATGCAAAGTGAGATATTTCAAGCCTTTATTTGTTATAATTGTGATGATTATGGTTTACAGCTTATGAAAACCTTTTTTTACAATATTCTAATTTTGAATTTGGGGTTTTCATAAGCTGTAAGCCATAATCATCACAATTATAACAAATAAAGGCTTGAAATATCTCACTTTGCATGTGATGAGTCTATATAATATATTAGTTTCACCTTTTAAGTTGAATTACTGAAATAAATGAACTTTTGCACCATATTCAAATTCTTTGAGTTAAACCTATCCGTTATTATGGGAATGAATCGTGCTTTAGGGGTTATTTGGTCTGTTGAAAGTACCTCGTTGATACTTATACACTTTTAAATGTCCTTTTAAATGTGCAATGGTTGAAAGGTGAGTAGAATAATGTCTTCTCATTGTGCCATTTAAAAAAAAGACGTTCATAGAGATTGCGTTCATAGAGCGCAACTGATTGTTCACTGATTGTTTACAGCTTATCGGAAGTTACACCCATAATACTCGCGTAAAGCGTCATGTGGCGCAGGAATAAGGTGTATAGGAGATGTGCTATCAGAAGACGCCTGCTCACCTCTCCACGGTCTCCCAGCATTGAGTCCGGGGGTTTGGGCAGCTGCTGTCCACTAATGATCTTGATCACCAGCTGCTTCTTCGGATTGGCAGGGAGCGGATCATCGTTCAGTGGGTTAAAGGCGCCTGGACAGAGTTGCAGAGAACAGAGTACTTGAAAAGCATAAAGCATTGTGGTTATGTATTGATTTAACAGTACTTTGAGTGCATGTGCGTACCTTTGCACATCAGGCCGGGTTTGAGCACATACCCACTGCCTCCGTTCTCCATGAACTTGGCTCTGTTCAGCTGCATCATACGACCCTCCGTCTGGTAGTTTAAAGCCACTGTGGGGTCAGCGAAGGACAAATCTTATTCCTTCCTTCCTATTTACCTCTGCATCCTTCATTCATTTATTCATGATTTTATTCTCGGAAATAATTGCATGATTTATTCAGGTGTGTAATGCTAAATAAACTGGATGGCTAACACACTATGAAGTTTCATCATGGCCTGGTAAACATTTTATTCAATAAACAATCAGGGAGCAGAACTCAGCTGCGGCTCCACAAGTTCCAATTTACTCTGGTTTATTGGACCCTTATGATGGCGTGCACACACACACACACACACACACACGCGCGCGCGCGCACACACACACACACGCACACACACACACACACACACACACAGACACACACGCGCACAAACACACACACACACACACACACACACAGGTTAATTTCTGATTCTCTTCCTTTTATTCAGTGAGGATGATTGATCAAACGTGACAGTAAAGACATTTATAAACTTGGGCTACAATATTTCTGTTTTAAATAAATACTGTTCTTTTGAACTATTCTATTTTTTTAACTTCTATGCATCAAAAAATGCTGAAAAAAATGAATCACAGTTTCCACAAAGATATGAAGCAGCACAACTGTCTTCAACATTGATCATAATCATAAATGTTGAGCAGCAAATCATCATATTATACTGATTTCTGAAGGATCATGTGACACTGAAGACTGGAGTAATGATGCTGAAAATTCAGCTTTGATCACAGGAATAAATTACATTTTAAAACATTACGGTAGATTTTTCCCCCACAATATTACTGTTTTTACTGTATTTTCTAATCAAATAAATGCAGCATTGTTGAGCATAAAAGCCTTTAAATACTGTATATTTGCCAATTTTGAACAAAAATGTGAAAGCGCATTTGTTTCGCTAGTACGTCTCTGCGTTTTGGCCCCCAGTGCATGTATGTTTGTCTGTGTAAAAGCTGTGTCACTCTCTTGTGAATAGTGCGTGTGTGTGCATGTGAAAAGTGCATATGTGCATTTTCTTAAATGACTTTATACATGCAGAACTGCACGAGTCGGCTAGCGTGTCACTTCGTCTGCACCGAGACCCAGATGACATGTGGATGACATGTAATGCATACAACATTACAGAGAGGGCTGCTAAACACACCGCATGTGCAAACACACACACAAGGAGAGGTCAGTAGGTCAATTGGGTCAGACGTGCATTTGCCAAATTTAGATATTATGAATATCATGCATGGGCATTTTTGCATGTATGCATGTTTTTATTTATGTGAATGTATGAGTGTCCATTTATCAGTGTGTGGACATTTCTCTGCATGTCTTCCCTCACCTAGTTGGCAACCCACGTTCCAGTACGTTTGTGGGTTAAAGTTGCTGGAGTCGATCCGGTAGGCGGAGGGATAGATCCGAGAGAGCTGTCGCTGGTTAAAAGTCAGGAAGCGCTCGGATCGATGGTGCACCAGATGCTGCGCTCGTGTCTCACTGAACGACAGAACATTAAAGGGCGATCCTGAGGGGAAAAGTGTGAGAGAGTCTGGGTTAGATGCATTCATATCAAGCGTAGCGTCAGTTCTGGCGGGTCACGTTAGTCAAGCTCGCATCAGTGACTGTCAGCTGATCCACGTCTACCTATAGGAATATAACGCTTATCACTGTATATATATATATATATAACTCCTTCAGTATTATCAGCAGCGATCGCGTTTCTCAGGAGTGGATTACCCTCCTCCCTCCCCAGCTCCTCCTGTCCAGTCAGGATTTGGCATTGTGATTCCCCTGGAAGCAGACTAAATTCTCGAATCATGTTGTACTTTAAAATCTTGAATTAATGATATCTGTATTACATTCATGTTGATTCTGTTCTGTTTACCGTACGGGGGGTTATCGCTGCTCTTAATCATGCTAGGCTATATAGATGCGCAGGGAGTTCTCGCTCAGAACAGAACTATACCGCCAATCCAAACTGTACACTGTAAAAAATTAAACCGTGATTTTTACAGTCACATGATCAATCAAAGCTCATCACAAGCAGATCTTCCACAAAAATGTAATACTAATATATAGAAGCTGCACAGTCTCATTCACACAAACATTAAACACCATCATGGTAACATATGACATTTTAAAAATGCAATAAACATTAATTTAACAACATTAAATATAACATAAAACCCTAATGTACATAACTGATTAGAAAAAACTAAGAAAACTATGAAGAAACAGTTATTTCAACAAAAATACATCAAATGTGAAGTGTCGCACAGGGAATTGTGGGAATGTCAATTTACGCTTTTTCACCGTAAATTATACAATGAGTTTTTCACTTTCAAAAACTGTAAATTTCATGTACTTTTAATGTAAAATACCGTTCAATGTACCATTAGATCTATCACAGTTATTTCCCATTTATAGTACGGAAACTTTCTGTTAACCAATTAACAGTTTTTCACTGTAGCATTTTTACAGTCTTTTACCGTTAAAATCATGATAATTTTTTACAGTGTATGCTAACTGTCAATAGTATTTGACAATATTGGTCCTGATAGAAATATATATATATATATTAGGGCTGTCAAAATGAATGTGTTAACGCATGCAGTTAATTTCTTCTGTTTAGGGTAAAGAGTCAAGTGCGTCAGTCTTAAAGTGACAGTAGCCTAATAAACCTGCTTCTGTCTGTCATAAAGGATAGTCAAAGAACAAAAGAAAAAGAGAAAATCACCCACTGCTCTTGACTGAATCATTTTGTAGCAAAAGAAAAAGAGAAAATCTAATGATTAATCTAAAAAAAACGTTTTTTAATGGAATATACAAAAGGGTACAGAAATATTAATACATGTATACATTCCTTTTTTGTTTTGTTTTTTACAACTACTAAGGGTGGACACAAACATGAACGATTCATCTAAATTTAATTTATAATTTATGCAGTGAAGACTGTCAAGTGTCTGATAACTTGATTCAATTTCTGCATATTTCCCACCTGTTAGATCTACCTGAAAACCTGGAAAAGGTTACGTGGATCAAAAACAATGAAAACAATAACCTTTTGTGCATTTTGACAGAACGAGTAAAAATGTGAACCGGTCTAACAGGGCCGATAGAAAATATTGAGCCCTGATATATTGAAGTGCACAGGTAAATGTGACATTTATTAAATAAATAAATAAATATAAATAATACACGGAAAAGAAAGATTTCTCACCCTCATCTAAACACTCCTGAGAGGCCACAGAGTTGGTGAACACCACCAGATCTGACAGATCTCTGCTCAGCTTTATCGTTTTCCTTCTCCTTCCACCTCTGAA
>JARPMJ010003931.1:77500-84391 GCA_033366665.1 Phoxinus dragarum
ATTCTTTTCTCTTTTTTCCTTTCTTTAGAGCTTCCTCTAATAGTAGGGGATGAGATGGGTTTGTATTTTATTGCTTTAAGAACAGCCTCATGGATCATTACATCTTTACACAGAATTTGTAGGCGACACAGACTCGGGAACGCTAAGAACAGACTCGGGAATGCTAAGAACAGACTCGGGAATGCTAAGAACAGACTCGGGAATGCTAAGAACAGACTCGGGAATGCTAAGAACAGACTCGGGAATGCTGAAAACAGACTCAGGAATGCTAAGAACAGACTCGGGAATGCTAAGAACAGACTCGGGAATGCTAAGAACAGACTCGGGACTGCTAAAAATAGACTCGGGAATGCTAAGAACAGACTCGGGAATGCTAAGAACAGACCCGGGAATGCTAAAAATAGACTCGGGAATGCTAAGAACAGACCCGGGAATGCTAAGAACAGACTCAGGAATGCTAAGAACAGACTTGGGAATGCTAAGAACAGACTCGGGAATGCTAAAAACAGACTCGGGAATGCTAAGAACAGACTCGGGAATGCTAAGAACAGACTCGGGAATGCTAAGAACAGACTCGGGAATGCTAAGAACAGACTCGGGAATGCTAAGAACAGACTCGGGAATGCTAAGAACAGACTCGGGAACGCTAAGAACAGACTCGGGAATGCTAAGAACAGACTTGGGAATGCTAAGAACAGACCCGGGAATGCTAAAAACAGACTCGGGAATGCTAAGAACAGACTCGGGAATGCTAAGAACAGACTCGGGAATGCTAAGAACAGACCCGGGAATGCTAAGAACAGACTCGGGAATGCTAAGAACAGACTCGGGAATGCTAAGAACAGACTCAGGAATGCTAAGAACAGACTCGGGAATGCTAAGAACAGACTCGGGAACACTAAGAACAGACTCGGGAACGCTAAGAACAGACTCGGGAATGCTAAGAACAGACTCGGGAATGCTAAGAACAGACTCGGGAATGCTAAGAACAGACTCGGGAACGCTAAGAACAGACTCGTGAATGCTAAGAACAGACTCGGGAATGCTAAGAACAGACTCGGGAATGCTAAGAACAGAACGCTAAGAACAGACTCGGGAATGCTAAGAACAGACTCAGGAATGCTAAAAACAGACTCGGGAATGCTAAAAACAGACTCGGGAATGCTAAGAACAGACTCGGGAATGCTAAGAACAGACCCGGGAACGCTAAGAACAGACTCGTGAATGCTAAGAACAGACTCGGGAATGCTAAGAACAGACTCGGGAATGCTAAGAACAGACTCGGGAATGCTAAGAACAGACTCGGGAATGCTAAGAACAGACTCGGGAATGCTAAGAACAGACTCGGGAACGCTAAGAACAGACTCGTGAATGCTAAGAACAGACTCGGGAATGCTAAGAACAGACTAGGGAATGCTAAGAACAGACTCGGGAATGCTAAGAACAGACTCGGGAACGCTAAGAACAGACTTGTGAATGCTAAGAACAGACTCGGGAATGCTAAGAACAGACTCGGGAATGCTAAGAACAGAACGCTAAGAACAGACTCGGGAATGCTAAGAACAGACTCAGGAATGCTAAAAACAGACTCGGGAATGCTAAAAACAGACTCGGGAATGCTAAGAACAGACTCGGGAATGCTAAGAACAGACTCGGGAATGCTAAGAACAGACCCGGGAACGCTAAGAACAGACTCGTGAATGCTAAGAACAGACTCGGGAATGCTAAGAACAGACTCGGGAATGCTAAGAACAGAACGCTAAGAACAGACTCGGGAATGCTAAAAACAGACTCGGGAATGCTAAGAACAGACCCGGGAACGCTAAGAATAGACTCGGGAATGCTAAGAACAGACTCGGGAACGCTAAGAACAGACTCGGGAACGCTAAGAACAGACTCGGGAATGCTAAGAACAGACTCGGGAATGCTAAGAACAGACTCGGGAATGCTAAGAACAGACTCGGGAATGCTACCTTGCGCAGGTTTCTCTGGAGGCCCTCGTGTGTGGCGCGGAGCAGCGCTCGGATGGAGAAACTGTCTGTGTCTTCTTTGTCCCCGATCTGAGACTCTTTCATCAGAGAGTCGAGCTTCTTCCTGATGTGCGACTCCACCTGGTGCTGACTGGCGCCGTTAGACTGAAATGAAAAAAAGTGCATTGTCAAAATGTGCAGCTCATAAGTATAACATAAATATTTTTAGAAGAACACGTACACTCTGCAAACTGAAGATATAAACTTCTTTATAAAGTCAGATTTACCAATTAGAAAGTCTATCCTGCCTCAAGCCAGATGCAGACATCTTATTGGTGAATAACTCACTCCATTATTTTACAGCTCTGTGGAATACTTGATTCTGATTGGTCAACAGTGCCATCCATCAGTATGTTATTCACAGATAACAACCGGTAAAAACTGATAACAGGCTCATCTGGGAAACTGAAGTCAGCGCTATATGCTTGCTAGGAACGTTTTTTATTTGTGGAAGTTTCGCATTTGGTAAACTAATAAAATATTAAAACTTAAATCAATATTTTGTGTACTTGTTTCATACAAATGCAGTTGCTTGCATTTTGCAGCGATTGTTACGTACACTGTAATGGATTATAAGATAATAAACAGGTGCAAAAACAGTTTCATCTCAAATCAATCTCTTATCCTCATAATTATTAATTAAATTATTGTTTTAATCTTTAAATATATTTAGGTACAATTACACATTTGTAATGAAGTTACAATTTAGTCCATTTAAAATATATGAACTTGTATTCAATCTAAAAATTAATATTAAATAACACACCACAGTTAAAATTATAATCAAGTACTTCACATGTGCTTTATTGGTTAGTCAACACATCAAAATAGAAATGACATTGAAGTAATAAAAAAATCAAGATCAATAAATAGTTAAAAGGAAAACCTATAAAATACATTCAGTAAAAAGCTTTTTTAAAAGATGTGTTTTTAGGTTTCGTTTAAAAAAAAGTATATTCTAGTTTACCATAAATGCTTTTCAGTGCATTCGGCTTTGCTACTACACTATATTCATATTACAAAGACAACAGAAGTAATTATGAAATTACATATAAAAGATGTACTACTTAAGTGGTTCACAAAAAGCATAGATTAGCTGTTTAATATAAATGTAAACTATAGTGGGGGGGAGGGGGGGGGGTGTCATAATTTTGAGTCATAATTTTGACTCATATCAAAATTAATTTCCATAATAAGTACTCTTTTTAAAAGTATGCTGAAGTGAACTTGCAGTGTGAATTCTGTAACTTTAATATGGTACCAAAACAAACATGAGCCGTGAAAGAGGCCGGAGTGATGTTTGTTCTCTCTCTCTTCACGTCAATGGTTATTCATGAGTCATTTTATTAAAAAACAAATGGCATACTGATCTGAGAGAGCAACAAAGGGTTCAAAGTGTTCCAGTTATGCAAAAAATTTGGTTCAATTTAGATTTCTCTCGGCCATAATGAGTGTCAAATTACAACATTGCCAGCGTGTTTCTTGTATTTCCTGACAGGTTTAAGTAGGCATGTAATGAGATGAAGGATAGAAACCTTTAACTGGCTCCCAGCAATGAGTGGATCATTAAACATTAATTACTCCAGACAAAACAACATGAATATTTTGCAAGGGTACATCAAAATGCTATTAAAGCATTCTTTATTCAAGATCAACATATAAATACTTAACTAGGAAACCAATTTATTGTTGATAAATGAGTCTGGGAAAATAAATGTTAAATATTGATTTCAGCATCAACACCTGTGGGCAGTCTGATCGTGACGGAGGCCGCGCTGCTGGATGGACCTCTTGGCAAATGGCCACGCTGTTGCATATAAGAGGTGTTTCCACAAAAACAGAAGCTCACCGGGGGTTCGGCCCGCGATTGATCGGCTTTTAGAGACTCACTGTGAGCCAGAAGGGTGTGAGGAGGAAGCCAGATAAACACTGGCTGCATCAAACGTGAGAGATTTTCCAAAGATGTGCAGAGGAGGTGATGAAGCGTGAAAAGACATAACAGCTTGAGTAGTGAAAAAAGGTAAAAAGAGCAAAATGATCTTATTGGTAATTCTGATAAGGTATTTGCACATATCGATTTTAATATACCTATTTTAACGATCTGAAACGCAAGTATCAAACGTGAAACTTTGTGGGCGGATCTCAGGCGCTGTTGCTATTATACCGGCGGGATAAACGACTCTTGTGCCCGACGCAAATCTAAAATGTGTTGGTCTGAAGTCGCTTCATTATTCATAGGTGTGGTTTGGGCGTAACGTGAAATAAACCAATCAGAGCGTCCTCTCACATTCCCTTTAAGAGCCGGCGCGCTTGTCCCATGGCGGATTGCTATTATAACGGCGGATTGCTATTATAACGGCGGATTGCTATTATAACGGCGGATCGCTATTATAACGGCGGATTGCTATTATAACGGCGGATTGCTATTATAACGGCGGATTGCTATTATAACGGCGGATTGCTATTATAACGGCGGGTTTGCCAGCGCAAACCAGGAGCGATTCACAGCCGAGGAGGCCGACGTTCTCGTCAGGGCCGTAAAACACAGAGAAGTGACATTGTATGAGGATGATGGGAGAAACCACACAAATTAGCTTCGGTTAAACAGGCGTATAATAATTTGGGTAAATGTGTAATCTAGATTTATGCCTATTTTTTTACATCTTCATGGACACAACAATGATTTCCCTCGTGTGTTCATATTTTTTCCTTGTAATAATGTATGATTTGCAAAAATGAAAACTGCTGCGTCTGTGTAGATTAGAGAATCAAAGTGTGTGTGTGTTGTTCACACACTACATAATGGCCAAGCATGCGCCCTTGAAATAGCATCTGACTAACGCGCAACACACCGCTGTCTTTAGACTGGGTTTCTCCTGGTCAGTGGCGGAATTGTTTTCTGGAACTGCAGAATATCACCAGGGAACGTTTGCGCCGGAACACACTCCTCTTTTCACTTTTCACTCTTTTCTTTTTTTTTATCTATCACACCACTAACCTCCAGCATTACTTACAGTTTTGAAGAGTCGCAGTGTTTAAGTGTTGCATAACTTATGCTCTCATAAACTGCACATTTATAGGAGGCAGCTGTCTGACTGAGATGCGAACGGGAACATGGTTTGTGTCACACTAACAACACATTATTATCTGTTTGATAATGTAGTCGAGCCAAAGGCTAATCATAGCAATTACTGTTATGTGTCCGACGTTGTAGAGAGCGATTCATAAAACGCATTAAAATTCTGATACATCGACTTGTAGGCGAGCCTGTATAATTCACTCTTCCTCTTCTTCTTCTGATTCAAACATATATGGCTGAACTAAACTAGTATTTCCACTTTACTACAGCTGACTTAGGTCATCCGAGCTGGTGTGATTGAGTGGAGGCGGAGACTAATTTGCATATTCATTTGTTTGCGTATAATGGAATTCTAAAAAAATTCTAAATTGGAATTCTGAAAATAGGGGCCTGGATATGATGCTTACATACTGTAGTGTAACATATGTATCAAGATACGTATATTTACTGAACGTGAGGTAGCCAACAATACCCGCCATTATACATACCGGTAGTTTTCATTTCATATAGTTCTTTACAATAAACTTAAGCTTCTTTAACTTTGTTTTAGTTTCGCTTATATTGTTGCATGCTTTCACGTCTTTGCCACAAAGAAAGATTTAAATAGAAAATTTAAATCTCTTGACAAACTAGAAGACGTAAATTACATTTGTATGTATTCTAAATAA
Source organism: Phoxinus dragarum (assembly GCA_033366665.1). Taxonomy (NCBI): domain Eukaryota; kingdom Metazoa; phylum Chordata; class Actinopteri; order Cypriniformes; family Leuciscidae; genus Phoxinus; species Phoxinus dragarum. The sequence continues at coordinate 83,278 of JARPMJ010003931.1, forward strand.
AAAACACGGGTTGTACTGAATGTCAGCTTGCTTATTTAGCTAAAGATAAGGATTTATTCAGTCTACATCTCATGTAAATTAGAAACTATGCTTCTAACCACAGCTCGAGAGCTGTCGTTCCAACCACACAAGTTTGCGATGCTGTTTACTAACGTTCGTTGGAACGATGGTTTCGGGAAACACCAAATCGTTTGCGACCATAGTTTGCTAACGATGCTTTCGGGAAACGCACCCCTGGATAGCACTAACTTCACACTGCTGAACTTTAATGTGCCAGAACTTACAGAAAGTTTATTGTACTTTATTGTTTACGTTTTTTTTTTTTAAAGGGCACCTATTATGGAATTTTGAAATTTACCTTTCATGTAGTGTGTAACATAGATCTAAGTGAACAAAAACATCCTGCAAAGTTTGAAATATGAAAGTGCACCGTATATAAAGTTATTGTCTTTCAAAAGTGAGAGTCGACTCTGAGTCATTTTTATGAATCGTTAGAAGACCGAAGCTTTTTCTTTGACTAGATGACGTCAACTTGTCAAGTTATTTGAATACGATACGCCCACTTATTGCGCTCCAAGGCCAGGGGAAAATAATTTCATGGCGACGAGACGCTGTGTTCTGAAGTGCAGCTCAAAAGCAAACTTTTTTCATCTGCCCAAGGAGGAGCATTTGAAGACTAAGTGGCTACAATTCACTATACCACAGAAGTATAGTCCGAGCCTTGTGCTTTGTTCGCGTCATTTTGAAGACGATTGCTTTTTAAATGCACTCAAACTTGGATTCGCGAGCCGCTGATATTGAAGGAAGGTTCAGTTCCAAGTGTATTTGCATCAGCTTCCTCCTCCGTATCACAACCTGTAAGTGTTATTAATAATTTTTGCTTTTATATTTTATGTAGCATGCTTAATAATTATTTTGTTTGTTGTGTAAGCACCGTTTAGCTTCTAGGTCTTCAATGATGATTGTATTGAGATATGTGAAGTGTTTGTCGTTGTTTTCGGAGTTGTCTAAAGAATTGAGTAATACCTCGTAGTAACGTAACTGCATTTTTTTTTTTTGTAAAAACGTTATGTTTTATGCATCGGACTAACGCAAAAAAAGACCGATTGTGCTT
>JARPMJ010003932.1:0-84370 GCA_033366665.1 Phoxinus dragarum
ACAACATTTTTTTGACAATGGTTCCTCTCTCGAGTTTTTGACTATAAAAGAATTGGCCATGGACCCATTTAACATTGGAGTCAATGTGCATGTCCGAAAATGTCATTAAAACAACCTTTAACATTAGTTTTCAAAACTGTTAAACTCACCGAGTGGTTAGTGGTGTTCGTTGATGTTCCAGAAACAAAAAGTGTTGCGAAATACAGTTTCTGTCGTGTTTTATTCGTCATTTTGTAAAATCACATTTAATTCTGTAAGGACTGAGTGCTCGTTAATATCAGGTTAATATAAATGCGCTACCGGAAACGGAAAGGGGGCTGTTTACATTTGGTCGATGTAGTCTTTTTGCTCGCTTCCGTTTCTCATAAGGCTAGCGAGCAGAGCTCTTTACCGCAGTTTTTGATCACACAAATTCTAACCATATTGAAAGACGTGACCACTGACCAGTGCAATATGAAGTTGAACTCGACTGTGACGGTGAGTGTCCCGCGAGACATAAACATCGGTTATCGCCATCAAGTGGTCGGGAGTGTGCTAACGCTTCAGATTCAAATATTGAGCGGAAGTTACACGGTTCTGTAAAAATAGTTCTACTATAGCAAAATAAACAGATTGGAATCATATATTGCGACGATATATTGTTTATAATCATCAACGAACACCACTAACCACTCGGTGAGTTTAACAGTTTTGTAAACGAACATTATTGGCTGTTTTAATGACATTTTCGGACATGCACATTGACTCCAATGTTAAATGGGTCCATGGCCAATTTTTTTATAGTCAAAAACTCGAGAGAGGAACCATTGTCAAAAAAATGTTGTCCACCACTCTTGTTCATCCAAAACAAACTACAATATAGACTCAAGGTGTTAAATACCGGAATTATCCTTTAAGCAATTAGTCAACTAATCTCACGTTTATATTAATTTCTGCTTAAATACTGGGTGCATGGAGGAATATAGCCTATTCCGCGCATGTAGCCTAGCCTATATCTTGCCGCAAAGCACCGGCCAAAGCAGGCTAATGATAATGTCTGAAAAAATAACGAGGCATTTTTATTGTTTATTAATAAAAAATATATATTTGTAAATCAGTGTCGGCTGCAAACATATATACATCTCCGCTGTAAGTGGATGCGTCTTTAGAGAGAAATGCAGCGCACCTTTCATACGGATTATTATTACAGCCTATCAGCCGGTATTTGCTTTCGATTAATTTTTTTCCGTCTAAAAGTGGACTTTTCGAGATTTATATAGAAATATTCATCATGTTGTTGAGGCTATAACACTGTATTTCAGACAGTTCATTATTGAGACGTGCTCCAGTTCACGCAATGAAAGCGCGCCTTGTTTGTTTTATTTTATTTTACAAAAGCACAACGTTTTCTTGTTATTGTGAGTTTGCGACTGATGCATTATTATTTTGTGTATGACCAGAAAAGATTGAGTATTTAAAGTTGTTTCCACGGTTGATAGGGAAATTAAAGTGTTCGCGCCGACTCCTGTCAGTGCGCGCTCGTACGTCTCCGCACAAACAGTTGGATATGCACCTATAATAGCGAACATTTATCTAGGTTACAGTTAGAGTGAGCTGCCATGCCAGACGGATAAGTCCTTTTCATGTTTAACAAATCAAATCATGCATTTTCTACCTACCGCGAGTAAGCGCTGCACCGGTTTGAAAAAGGTAAAAGCATAACGAGCGTAACGAGAGAGCGGCCCCCACTGACGGGGATGCAGAGATTTTTCTGCGTCTTTATATTAACATTTCTGATTGTTTAAATGATCAGTCCTTGGGGGCCTTAAAATGCGGGGCCCCGGGCAATTGTCTGCCCTATTGCGGCGCCTCAAACTATGTGCATGATTATGTATTATTCTACTTGATAAAAACGTATTGCAGCGAGATTATTCGTGCTATGCGTGACTGTTATTCGTGCGCAATTGAGCATCCACATCAAAGAGCAGGGCCTCGCATTTCAAGTTCGCACAGGGCCTCGCACCCCACCTGCGACGGCACTGACGGTGAGTAATGTCTTCTCCTGTTATTGTCACCTGCACTTCATGTCACATGTTTACCATAGCCTTCTCTGTCGGCAACATAGGATTTATATGTGATAAATGCAAGGAGACAGTCAGGCTGACGGAGAAGATTTCAGAACTAGAGACACGCATCCAAACTTTAATCGATTTTTTAATCGAACTTTGATGCGCCTAGCACAGCAGTAATGACTTTATGAACTTCTTCACTGATAAGATCGATAATATCAGGGACAAAATTATAACTATGCAACCGTCTAATACAGTATCGCATCAGGAAGTGCATTGTAGTCTCCCTGAGGGAAAATTTGATTCATTCATTGCTATAGGAGAGGAAGAATTTTGCAAACTCGTCAAATCATCTAAATCGACAACGTGCATGTTAGACCCTATACCGACTAAGCTGCTGAAAGAGATGCTTCCAGATGTCATAGATCCTCTTCTTAATATCATTAATTTATCTTTGTCTCTAGGATACGTACCAAAAACCTTTAAGCTAGCTATGATTAAACCACTTGTTAAAAAACAGCAACTTGATCCTACAAAACTAGTCAATTACAGGCCGATCTCTAATCTGCCATTTCTGTCAAAGATATTAGAAAAAGCAGTATCCTCACAACTGTGTTCTTTTCTTGAAAGAAATGATATCTGCGAGGATTTTCAGTCCGGATTTAGACCGTACTATTAAACATCGTATACATTTTAAAATATTGCTGATCACTTACAAAGCACTAAATGTGTTAGCTCCGCAGTACTTGAGCGAGCTCTTAACGCATTATAGTCCTTCACGTCTACTGCAATCTCAAAACTCCGGCCAGTTAATAATACCTAGAATATCAAAATCGACTGCTGGCGGTAGATCCTTTTCCTATTTAGCACCAAAACTTTGGAACAGTCTTCCTAACATTGTCCGGGAAGCAGACACACTCTGTCAGTTTAAATGTAGACTAAAAACACATCTCTTCGGCCTAGCATACACATAACACATTATAGACTTATATATGTCAATGTTCGGCTGCATAGATTAGGTCAGCCGGAACTGGGAACTCTTCCTTTAAATCCTGATGTACTTGTTACATCATAAGAAGAATGGCATCTACGCTAATTTTAGTGTCTTTGTTTATCCCGAGGTTTTCCCGCTGCCTGCCGGATCCAGATCTGATGAAGGACCTTCGCCTGGACCCGATGACAACGCAGTGCTGAAGTGCCAACTAGCCTCTCCCGATGGATTGTAGCCTGTGGGTTTGAGGCATTCAATGGTGCTCTCTCTAATTTCCCTCCGTCACCGCTTCTGATCGCTTTTCACTCCTTCTCGTTAGCTAATGTGGGTGGGAGTGGTTGGAAATTGAGAGCAGGCAGGTATATAGGCACCTGGGGTCCTCATGCCGGTAGCGATACACTGTAGCTAGCTGCTAACGCGTTGGAGTGCAGCAGTGTTCCGGGGTGCTGTTTGTAGCGTAAGGTGTTGCAGAGTGTTTGTCAATGGCGCTACTGATTGTGTGTGTGCACGCTTCCGAAACAACATGTTTGGAATGCCTAAACTGATGAGCACAGAGGAGCGTTCCGTGAGATTGTGAAGCGGCGAAACACTGTCTACTCACCCAATCGCTAGACTGCAGACAGAGGCTGCAGCAATCCGATTGTCGGCTGCTGTTCTCTTGAATGTGTTTAAAGGTGTTTGAATGTGTTTAAATGTGTATGAATGGGCAGGTGCTGCTTTTTCGTATGGTTTGTTTCTTTTTTTTCTTTTTCTTTCTTTTCCCGCTAACCGGTGGGTTGTAGATTTGTGTTAGTAAACCGATTGTGACCACCGGCTAGCGGTTTATTCTTTTTTGTTGTTTGTTTCTCCCTCTTCCCGAGAAATAGTCTTGGAGTGTGTTGGGCCCATCAAATAGACTAGCTTATCGGGTTCTAGCCTGGTTCCCTTAGTATTTCACCCATTTGGAACTGATGTATGATTGCCGTGGTTATGTAGGCTGAGTTTGTCTGTTCTACCATAAAAGTGGTGTGCTTTAGCTCACGTGTGGCGTTAACCTAGGCCTGGTCTAGCTTGTAATCTGGTGGCCCACCCTCCTATGGCTTATCCCTATGTCAAACTATGTATTTATGTGTTATTTATAGACAATCAAAAGCGACTCAATTTTAACTAAAGATAAAATAAAGATTGTATCTTTTTACTTTGCTAAGCCAAGCCTGTGCATGTTATCTTTTGTAACAGAGTCCCCTTGCTCTTAACGGTCTTATTCAAGGGGTGGCGTAGTTAGCACTGCATAGCCCTACATGGGGGGGGGGCTACATATGGAGGATCCCTTTACCACTCTACAGATAAAGCGTTGTGGAAAATCCGTAGTGATAAAATAAAGATAAATTCTGTATGAAATTTATAGGCAGGACAAGTAGTTTGTATAGGCTTGGTTTGTAGGGAATTACAAACATGCGCACATATATTCAAACGCACATAACTGTAGAATTAATTCAATGATGCGCACGTGAGCGCCATCAGTTTCTCACAGGTTCACGTTTAAAGTCTGTGTAGAGAGAACGGTGTCGTCTTAGCGGTCCCTAATTTAATAACTAATGATCGTTGCAACGGAAGTGAATCAATCAAAACTAACTTTATCTGGAAAATATCTTTATTCAAGAACCGCTATAAAGCCAAAACAATCTGTTACCTTAAATTATACGTTTATCTCAAGCAGCTTTGAAACAATCTACATTGTTAAAAGCTCTTTATAAATGAAGATGACTTGACTTGACTTGACCTTCTAGACTGAGAAAAGCCAGAAAATTTATTTTTGGCTCATGTGGATGAAAGACAACAACTTCAATGCACTTGCTTCGCTGCTCTAGGAGGCCACTCCCAAACCACGCCTACTGATTAGAGAGCGCAGTTAAACAACAAGGCTAAGCTACTAGTGAGTCTCCGTGAGAAGTCTGTCTGGGTTTTTGAGATCGCCCAAAATGTTCGGGATTCGGCTTTTGCGTACACTGTAAAAAAATATTTTCATGATCTGTTATCACAACTTTTTATCTTTTATGGTGAAGATAACATACTATTTTGAGTTTCTGTTTATTAAACCATTCTTCATTGTATTAACTCAAATTTTTTATTACAACGAACTCAAAATTTTAAGGCAACAAGGTAACTTGCTTTTTTAAGTTAAAAACGTGCATTTTTTTTTTACAGTGATACAGTCGCCATTCATGTTTACTCGGCGAGCGGGATGAGACTGGCGGCCGCGAGGCCGGCGGCGTGATTACTGATGAGCGGCACCTGTGAGACGCACCGGTCTCGTGTCTCTCACGGAGGAGCGGGAATTTTCTTAACAATGTTAAAACGCACATCAACCGATCACTTGTTTAGCGTTCATGTCAATACTACATTCAGATTCACCGATCGGCATGAGTTCAGTTAGATTGAAACAAAAGGTGTGCATGTAAACAATGAATGCCGACTGCAGAAAGCAAAAGCTGAATCCCGGACATTTTGGACGATCTCGACGGCCGGACATGTCTGGGAAAAAGAGGACGGTAACCGCTACTACTCAGCTTTCTCCACAGAACAAGAGCCTGTTAGCTTAGCTTCCAATAAAAGATGGCTGACACTATTTGTACATTCTGTGAGTGAGGTCCTCCCTCTATGGGCGGGCTGAAAACATGCGGATCTAGCGCCTCCTACTGGCTGTAGTCTCGCCTCTGGCCAAAAAATCCTCCGATGACGCTAAATGACGATTTTTGCGTCATCTGAGGATTTTTTCCAGACAAAAAATATATAAATCTCTCGTCTCAGGGGGACATGAGGGAGGGAAGCATGGTAATTTGAAAATACTACAGGTTTTCTACTGATACAAAGCTTAATGCTAAATACTGAAGTATCCCTTTACCAGAAAAAAAGTGGCAGTTAAACCATTACAATTACAGTAAGTCTATGCAGTATGATTTGTCATATTTTTAAGACTTCTGAAGTCAAATAGTAGTAACTAGTTCTCACACATCACATGACTCTATGTCATGTGCATAATATTTGTAGTCACCCAAGTCATATGGATTACATTATAGGATTTTTTTAGCACTTTGTACATTGATAGGTTCAGTTTCCACTCACATTCAATTCATACAAAAGGGAACTGTCTGAATTTTTTTCCACTGAAGAAAGACAGACTCGTGGGTTTAGAACAACATCAGGGTGAGTAGCTGAAACATTCTGGGTAAACACTTAAACTTCACCTCAACTGTTCACCACATTTGTTTAGACTTACACAGAATAACAGAGATGGTCTTCAGTGAGAGCATAACACCTGAAATAAGAAGAAAAGGCAGTAAACACAACTGAAAATGTATTGGATTGTATTACAACAATTGAAAAAAAAACCTGCATTCATGATCTGACCGCAGTTCATGTTATAAAAGCTTTTGGAGTAATAAGAACCAACCTTTAAAGACAAGAAAAAATCTTTTATGAAAGATGGAAGCCATTTGACAATCCGGGGAATGTTTCTTTATCCACAAACCAGTTCAGAGGACGAGTTCCCTTTACAGTTAGAGAATAAACTAACTAGCCATTGCATTGAAAAACTGTAGTTTTCTCTTTGTTTCAAACACACATGAAAAACATTCCACAGTATTTATGATTTTGCATGTTACAAGAGTTAGAACGAACTGAGAAGAGTTTAAACATTTAAACACTGTCAAAGCATAATGCAATAAAGGATGAAATGAGGCCCCTGACAATTGTGTTATCCCAGAATTGAAATCTGAAAATTGGTGTAGATCCACGAGTGCTCTGGTGTAATTTGTGAAGATTTATTCATCCCTATATGTAAAAGCACTCACAGTAAGAGTTGAGACCAGATTACTCCATCAAAACTTCACACAAATCATTGTCCAGTGATCACACATTAGCAGAAAGAAGATCTTACCTGATATATGGTGATCCTCACCCGACATGACTGACTGAAGATGATATTAGTATGTGCTGAGATGTTTATAGAGAAATGATCTGTCCATCATCCTGAAATATGGAAATATGAAACAAGGTCCGTTGTTTCCTTCTCAAATTCAAATACAAATGTATACAGTGTGTACTGTTTTGAGTTTTCCTGGTAACTGTTCCAGCAAACTTTTATTTTGTTCAATAATTAAATTGGTTGAATAGAATTCAAAACAATTACTTACTTCATCAATATAATCTTTATTTTGTTCTGCAAGACAGGGAAAATATGTATTTGTATTTATAATTAATATTTTGAGTTTGTTCTGTGAGTTCTGACAATATCATACCATCAGAGATGTACAGTCCAGGGGTCAGAAAGTAGAAGTCCTGCCATAGTTTATTCCACCCATGAACTCAGTCAGCTGATTTCACTAATTAGTTCTCTCTCCTGTCTGAATTAGCAAATCCAGGTGATTTGAACAAAATACTGAGGAGGACTTTTACTTTCTGAACCTGGACTTTACACCACTGGCCACATGTCAGCCAAGAGTAAAATAAATAAACCAGAACTGAACCTTATCTGAGCCACAAAACCTGTGTATATTAAATATGGAGTCATATCAGCATTAATAAGCTGTTAACAAGCAGAATCACTGAAGGAATGAAGAGAACAGAGTCGAGTAGAAACACAAGAACTACACAGCAAAATCCCCAGTGTTAAATTAACACTGCTCAGTGTTTATATGAGTCCACACTCAAAGAGTGTTAAATGAACACTGAAGCAGTGTAAAAGTTAATGAGATAATTAAGTGATTAATTTAGTCATGATTGAGCATTATTGAAGACATGATAACAAGCAGAATCACTGAAGGAGAAAATCGTAAATTGGTATGTCACCATTATGGAGATCAGTGTTTGCTTTATTTGTGGTCTTGACCCTTCAATCATTTACTTTAGAGTTTTGATTGTTTGCTGTACGTGAGTTACAACAGCCAAATGAATAAAGAGGAAAGGTGATATGCTTGTGTTATAACCAGGGTTATTATAGTTTTGCATTATTCATTAGTTTTTATTTTTATTTCGTTTTAACTTTGTGTTTTCAAATTCAGTTTAGTTTTAATTAGTTTCTAGCGTGGGTTTGCTAGTTTAGTTTAGTTTTTATTTTTTGAAAATGCTTAGTTTTAGTTTAGTTTTAATTAGTTTTAGTATTAGTTTTAGTCTTTTTTGTAATATGGGCTGTTTGTCAGGGGCAAGATTCAAAAAGGTCAGAAAAAGTATTGTGTAATAATAACTCAACAAAAACATCATACAATCTACATTGGAATTCAACCAAGCCATGTAATAAGTAAGGGATAATGTAACGTTTATAGCGAGGAGGTAGTTATTGAGAATACAACCCCGACAGGCTGCAATCGGGAGCCCGACGCGAAGCGGAGGGATCTTGAGCAGCCTGAAGGGGTTATTCCCAATAACTACCGACTCGCTATACATTATCCCGCTTATTACATGGCTACATATCAAATAAATCACTACTTTGAAACAAAATATTGATTTAAAAAGGAGTTTATTGATAGTTTACGATTGTATTGCTTCCGCTAAGCTTCCGCCAAACAAAATAGTGCGCTCCGTCTACGGTTAGAATTCTGTGAGTCCATATAGCAACGCTCTGTTTTTCACGGCAACGCTCTGTTTTCATGGCAACGGTCTGTTATACTCCGCAGCGGTGTGTTATCAAGAAATAACAGACCGCATTCTACATTGGAATTCAACCAAGCCATGTAATAAAACAAAATATAAACTTAAAAAGGATGGGACAAATGGGCTGCCAATGTAGATCAGAAGGCCGTTGAAAAAGAAAAGAAATAAAGTATTAAATCCCGAGATGTATCGAATCAAAAGGTACGTCGGTCCATCGGGCATTTGCCCAGAATGCCAGTGCCCGGTTGCATAAAGCACCTTAAGTGAAATTTTCCCTTAAGTTCGCCCTTATGTTTCCCTTAAACCTAAGGGTGTTGCAGAAAAATACCCTTAAGTGTTACTTAACGTTTTTTTTTAAGTGAAACGTCATAAACACTTAGAATTTCCCTTAAATGCTGTTTTTTCACTTAAATAATCCCTTAAAAAGCGTTAAGTGTTGCATAAAACCCCTTAACGGTCATTTCCCTAAGTATAACTTAAGGTTTGGAAATCGTAACCTTAAGAGTAACCCGGACAAAAAATAAGACGACATGGCTGAATTTATGGAACGAGCTGAAGATAATTATGTGCCAAGAATAATTTTTAGGGATAGGGAGCTATTGTTGCATGAATACCGTTTTGATCGACGCGCAATATTTGACATCACTAACAAACTAGACGGCGACCTTGACCGTGTCACACATCGCAACCACTCTTCACCTGCGGTGTTACAACTGCTTATAGCACTGCGTTCATTTGCAACTGGGAGTTTTCAGATGATAGTGGGAGATGTTTTCCACGTTCATAAGTCGTCTGTCAGCAGAGTGGTTCACCGGGTTGCGGGGGCTCTTTCCCGCTTGTGTTAGTGTTTTGCGTATCTATGGCAACAACAGACTTTTATAACGTGAATCCAGGATCGCTGTCGTGAAACACTTAAATGTTTCCCTTACCTAAGAGAATCGTTTAAGAGATTATATGCAACACCCTTAAGTTATTCTCTTAGGTAAGGGGAAATCGCCCCTTAAGTGTCATACTTAAGGGAAAAACTTAAGGTGCTTTATGCAACCGGGCACAGATTACTATTCCAGCCCTGCAGCTTATAACGTTAGTGTTTTGACAACGACAACACAAGTGCATTTTAAGATACCTCAAACTTGCGACTAGTTAACTTTTTAAAGAAGGCCCAATTGCTTCTCATATGAACATTATATTCAGAGAATATAAAATATTTGTATACCACTTTTTATGTGTGTGATTGTGTAAAGGTGTTCATGAGATACCAATCTTTTGCGAACTTGCTTCAACGTCGCGTCGAACACGTTCACATGGAGACGTTCTCTGGAGACTTGAGAGGAGGGGAGGGGTGTGTGACTGTGTGTGTGTGTCGCGCGCATGCATGCGAGTGACAGAGAGACGGAGGGAGAGCAGGGAAAGGAAACACAGCTGAGCGAATTCTCTGCGTGTTTTTAAATAGCGTCGAAGGAAAGACAAAGACGAAAACTAAGGACATTTACTCTATAATTTTATTTTATTTTAGTTAGTTTTGTCAACCACACATTACAGTTTTAGTTAGTTATCGTTTTTTTGTTTTGCCTCGTTTTTATTTTTATTTCAGTTAACGACAATGTTTTTTCCCATCTAGTTTTCGTTTTTTCGTTCGTTTTCGTTAACGATTATAACCCTGGTTATAACACAATCATTATTTCACAATCATTTAACCTGAATCACTGAACTCATATAGATTCCAAATACTGAGTTACTTAATTGATTATAGCAGCACTGTCCTTGAAAATCAAATATTTTTAACTTGTACAACGTAATCCAAATAATTTCTTAAAGCTTAATCACATGCAGAACTCTTGTTTTTTTAAAACACAGACGTTTTTTAAAATCAAGTATCAGCCTGTGAATCTCAACAATGGTGACAATTATAAAGCATTTTGCAGTGCATTCTGGGTGCCACCAATCAAATCTCATTCATGGCTCCCATCAAGCATTGCTGCATGAATAAATAAGGAGCTTATGTTCAGATCTGTTTTTCACCATTGTTGAGAGTCATACGCTAATTATTGATCTCAGTGTGTGCCTACCTGAAATATTTTTCATTATACCATTAATTAAAAGAAGGTTTTTTTTCTAGTTGTTTTGATTATTTGGATTTAACTGAAAAGGCATACTCTACAAGGACAGTGCTGCTATAATCAATAAGATAATTATAACTCAGAAATTATGCTCTCAATGAGTTCAGAGTGATAGTGCAACTATTGATTATGTTAAAACACAACCAACACCATCAGATCACCTTTTCTCTTTGTTCATCCGGCTGTTATTACTGAATTACAGCAGCCAAATAACCTCTAAAGTAAAAACAGTAAGGGTCAAAAGACCCCAACTAAACTAAACACTGATCTCCATAATGGTGACCATTTTACATTAATTTTCTCCTTCAGTGATTCTGCTTGTTATCATCAGGTGTCTTCAATAATGCTCAATCATAACTCAATTAATCACTTAATTGTCTCATTAACTTTAACACTGCTTCAGTGTTCATTTAACACTCTCTGAGTGTGGACCAGAGCATGTGAGCGGAGCGGAGCGGGGAGCGGAGCGGTTAATACTTCCTCCTGAGCGGAGAGCGCCTTTCTGAAGATTCCGCTCCGCTCGCTCCGTCCGCTCAGCGCCGCTCGCTCAACCCAGAATGCCCTATTGTGATTTGCTAGTTCGAGAATCGGTGAATTAGCTAAAGTAATAGTGGGTTGGTTATGGAGTTGAGTGCTGACTCAAGTTTAAACACATCACAGTGCGGAGCGCGTGTTTTCCGCTGCTGGATAACTGTCCCGGGCACACCGCATGAGCCTGAAACCTAATACATTTACATTTATTCATTTAGCTGACGCTTTTATCCAAAGCGACTTACAAATGAGAGCAATAAGCAATTAAACTACACTGTTAGACCTTACCGGGTTTTTTTTACAGTAAAATACTGGCAACACTGTTGCCAGTAATTTACTGTTAATTGTACAGTTCTTTACTGTAATCTACAGTATTTTACTGTAATATACAGTTTGTTACTGTAAAATGCACTAAATTAAAACTCGAGTTAAAACTAAATTCACTTGCAGAAACCGACTGCCTTAAATTGACCGACTGTCATTTAAATATATTAACTACAATGTGTAATGCATTAATAATGTGAGAAAAGAGTTAAGAACTATCATTAGAAACCACTAATAAACTTTAGTACATAAAAAGATTTCCACTGGACCAGCAACTACACAGTCCCCGCCTGTTAAATAAAGCAGCGTACCATCTATGTTTCTAGATCTTCTCCTGGACTGAACCACAGGCTCTACTCTTCAGCACAATGGTGACCCACAAAATTACATTTTACTGTAAACTACTGGCAACAGTGTTGCCAGTATAAACCTGTTTTATAACTTACAGTTTATTACTGTTTAAATACTTTTAGTGGGTGTGTCTTTTTATCTTACACTGTTAACCCTTTCAACGCCACAGGAAAATGTAACATTGATAAGATAATTAAGTGAATATGTAAGTGATTGTTGAGCATTAGTGATGAACACCTGCTGTTAACAAGCAGAATCACTGAAGGAAAGAGGAACACAAGAACAGAAAATACAACTGACTTCCAGCCATAACACATTATTACACGTATTATTAACCAGTATGACTTTATTTCTGTCATACATTCTACAGAAGTAGTTATTGAGATGTTTAATTGAAAATGTTTGGTTTGAAGTTACCATTATAGAGATCAGTGCTTGCTTTAGTTGGGTTGCTGATGCCAACACATTTTTTTTTCTTTTGCTGCTTGAGCTGTGTTTTTGCAACTCACACTTGTACACACACACACAGTTTGTGAATGATTGCAATTTATTCACTATCATGAAAAAATCATCAGATAGCCTGTCCATTCACTAAGAAGTTAATTCTCACTCATTCAGAGTTTAATTATCAATCAAAATTGTTACGCTAACACCACTGTGAAACAACAGCAACAATGACTAATTTATTTCTAACACAAGCATAACCAAAAATAACAGACCTACATTGCAATACAGAAACACAGAAATATCACAAATTAGAACATGCATCTCAACAATGGTGGGAATACATATTTTTAAATTATTATTCATGCAGCAGAGCATGCTGGGAGTTTTATGCTATCCTGGTACCCAGCATGCATTGCGTATGGAGACAGGTCAGTCTCATTAATAATTCACGCAGAAAACCTGATTCACACATGCGTAGACAATTTCACATGCATGAAACCTAATTCACGTACACACAAAACAAATTCACGTGCGTGGAATTTTTTTTTTCCCACAAAAAACAATTCACATGCGCAAAATAAAATTATATATTCATAAAATACATTTCACAAATGCAAAACACAATTCGTAGATATACAACTGTGTGCAAAAACCTTTGAGTGTTTGAAATTTACGAGTTTATCCCTGAATGTGGATGTGCAATCCTCATTCACGTGTGAATCACCTCGGATGTGTGTGTGTGTGTTTTTGAGACTTTCCTGGCAGAGCTCTTGACCCACGCGGGTCTGTCGTACTCTTTAGCCAATCAGATGCGAGCTTACCATTCAACCAATCATATATGGAATCCCCTGAGAGTGCATTCGAGGAGCACGGTTCTGCGCACCATTTGCGCAATACGGATTAATTAGAACGGAAATGAAGCCTCAATGAAGCTTTCAATCCAGCACGGCGAACGAAGAACGGGTACGAGTTTAGTTTATTTAATAAAAGTCTGAGTATACACGGTTTATCGTTTACAGGGCCCCTGGTCCACGGATCGATCTTTAGAAATTAATATGAAAATTCAGAATTGGTGAATCGATTTTTTTCAACACAGCCCTATTGCTTTTAGTCTTTACACGTCTTTCTTTTTACTATCTTTATTGCAGTTTAATTTATAATTAGCGTTACTGTAACTGTCTTGTTGCAACCGTCTAGTTTTTTTTTTTTACTTTTAACTTAGGTTTTCTGACTAGAAAACTGTAACATTCTTGATTGAATGTGTAAACCAGGGGTGCCCAATCGTGCTCCTGGCGATCGATTGTCCTGTAGGGATGGCTGACAGCTAGATTAATAGATAGATACATATATAGATAGATTATAGATAGCCTAGATATTAAATACATAGATATATTATAGATACATATCTAGGTACATGGATAGATTATAGACACATATCTAGATACATAGATAGATTCATATAGATACATAGATAGATAGATTTGGATAGATAGATGCCCAGGACTCATGATCCACTAACTTACTGGAAAGAGAGAGCAGTAATCTTTCCTCATTTGTATGTCCTTGCTAAAAAAATGTCTTTGCATGCCAGCAACAAGTGTCCCTTGTGAGAGGATTTTTTCAAAGGCTGGAGAAATTATCTGTAAAAAAAGAAGTAAGCTAAGTCCATCCACAGCAGAGAAATTAATATTTTTGAATAAAAATCTATAAAAAAGTTAGACATTGTGGCTTGATTTCTTTTATTAATATTCATTTTGCAGGATCAAAATATAATTATGCACAGTGAGGAGCCTATAGGTTACAAGCGTCACATATTAGAAAAATACAATAATAAAAAAACAAAAAAAAATTTTAATGGCTCGTCGAGGTTGTTTCAGATCAACACCTGCAAGTGACCACTAGGTGTCGCCGTGGAGACGGGTGTCGGATTGATTCGTAGCCTCGAAACAATATGGCACATTTGGTTTAACTGTTTCATTCAGGGGGGCAGTGTTTCGGAAGACACTGAAGCATCCCTGGGCGCCACCATTGGCTAGCGGACCCCCACCTGCTGTTAGCACTCCATTGACTCCCATTCATTTTGGCGTCACTTTGACAGCGAATAACTTTACATCTGAGGCGTTTAAAGACACCGTTTGTCCATTGTTTATTTCTAAAGAAACACGAAAATGTATAAAAGGCTCCATTACCTTGTATCTTACGTTATGGCCCCGTAGAAGCAGTTTTTGTAAAAATAGGCTAACGATTGCGTCATAACCGCGCGACTCTGTCGCACAAGTCGAGAAATTACCGTATGGACAGGCAGAGAAGCCCGCAAGCAATCGGGAGGACGTGGAGGCATAAAGTCAAGGGAGAAGCCCACAGAGAGTGATAAAGTTGATCCTGCTGCTGCTCATGGACAGCTAATGCTCACGCTCTCCGTCTCTGCGATATTCGGAAGGGAATGATTCAGATTTCTCTCGGCACAGCTACTAGAAGACCTACAGGTTGCTCACGTCACATCTACGTCGTCAAGCTCAGTTTGAGCCTGCGCAGTTCGCCTTGCGATCAGGAAGTGAGTGCTTCTAATTGACTTCATTTCTCTCCGTTGAAACCTATGGGGTCGCTGTGTCCAGTTTATATACTGTCTATGGTTTCATTGCTTCACGAAGCCTCGATCTGCCCACCACTACTGTCCTGCACAGTTCATCTCCAACCCTAATCAAAGACACCTGCCTTTAATTTACAAGTGATCCTGACGTGCTCTGAAGACCTTAATTGGTTGCTTCAGGTGTGTTTGATTAGGGTTGGAGATTAACTGTGCAGGACAGTCGATCGCCAGGAGCAGGATTGGGCACCCCTGGAGTAAACGATAAACCATGTATACTCAGACTTTTATTTAATAAACTAAACTCGTACCCGTTCTTCGTTCGCCGTGCTGGATTGAAAGCTTCATTGAGGCTTCATTTCCGTTCTAATTAATCCGTATTGCGCAAATGGTGCGCAGAACCGTGCTCCTCGAATGCACTCTCAGGGGATTCCATATATGATTGGTTGAATGGTAAGCTCGCATCTGATTGGCTAAAGAGTACGACAGACCCGCGTGGGTCAAGAGCTCTGCCAGGAAAGTCTCAAAAACACACACACACACATCCGAGGCGATTCACACGTGAATGAGGATTGCACATCCACATTCAGGGATAAACTCGTACATTTTAAACACTCAAAGGTTTTTGCACACAGTTGTATATCTACGAATTGTGTTTAGCATTTGTGAAATGTATTTTATGAATATATAATTTTATTTTGCGCATGTGAATTGTTTTTTGTAGGGGAAAAAAAATTCCACGCACGTGAATTTTTTTTGTGTGTACGTGAATTAGGTTTCATGCATGTGAAATTGTCTACGCATGTGTGAATCAGGTTTTCTGCGTGAATTATTAATGAGACTGATCTGTCTCCATACGCAATGCATGCTGGGTACCAGGATAGCATAAAACTCCCAGCATGCTCTGCTGCATGAATAATAATTTAAAAATATGTATTCCCACCATTGTTGAGATGCATGTTCTAATTTGTGATATTTCTGTGTTTCTGTATTGCAATGTAGGTCTGTTATTTTTGGTTATGCTTGTGTTAGAAATAAATTCTGTATTGCGACAGGAAACGTTTGATCGTCACCATTGTTGAGATTCATACGCTGATTGTTGATGTCTGTGTGTGTCAGAGTCAAGCAGAAGTTAATACAATTTTAATGCACTATATGATTTCAAAAATGTCCAGTTGACCTGATTACAGGAATATTACTGGATTTAATATTGTAGATGATCAGATATATGGTATTAAACCCATAAATTCATAGCTTACATACAAAAATGAGTAAAAACTCATGACTGATTATGACATCATCACAAAACTAAAGATACCTAATCAAC
The DNA here is from genome assembly GCA_033366665.1 of Phoxinus dragarum. Taxonomy (NCBI): domain Eukaryota; kingdom Metazoa; phylum Chordata; class Actinopteri; order Cypriniformes; family Leuciscidae; genus Phoxinus; species Phoxinus dragarum. Next base: position 16,358 of record JARPMJ010003932.1, read on the forward strand.
CTCCTCTTGACTTTTTATTGCTGTACCAGATGAGCTTTATAAACACACTATTACAACAGTCAAAGAGAGATGAATGTATGAGGTTTTTAAGTCAAGGTACAAGAGACCAACTAAAGCAAATACTGATCTCCATCATGGTGACAACAAACTTTATTATTAACTTAATCCCTGTTCATTCTCAACAAGAACTTGAAATAAATAATGTTAAACTGGTTTCACACTCAGTGTGGCTGGAAGTCAGTTGTAGTTCTTGCGTTTCTCTTTTTTTCTGTTCTTGTTTCTCTGTCCTTCAGTGATTCTGCTGATCAGGTGTTCATCAGTGTCTCAATTCACTCACTTCTTTTCATTCACTCTGTCAAGTGGACTATATTAGTGAACTAGTGTAGGGAATAGTGAATGAGGGTATAGGGTGTGATTGGGAACACAGCCTCTGAGTGTCGACTTTGAGCGCTGTTAATTCTCAGTACATTCCTGTAGGTATATTCCTGTATATTACTGTTTTAATGGAAAATGGTATGATATTGTAAGAATTTGGGCTTTTTCTAAGTAAGGGCTAACAGTGTAGGACAACAGTATGTAAGTGCTATGACCCTTCGCAGTTCAATCTAACGGATTTTTATTTATTTATATAAAGATAGAATAGTGGAGAAAGAGTTAGTGTTACTGGATCAAGTGCTGTCGAAAATATTTCTTTGAAAATAATACTTTGTCCAAGCTAATGTTTCTAAAAGTAAATTCTAAAAGTGATGTAAAGATTGAGACGTTTTTAAATAGACCGCATTACCCGCAGTTTTGGTCTATTTAAACGTTAGAACGCGCGTTTATTTTACTAATGCCAGTAAATCATCCAGCTGTGCTTTGATAAGATGTGTTTACTTTTATGAGATAGTCCAGATGTGTTTTGTGAAGTTCTACATGCATTTCATCTTGTTTGTGTGTGTGTGTGTGTGTGTGTGTGCGCGCGTTTTAATATGCCTGTTTTGCAACTGCAGTTATGTTCACGGAAATAAAATAACGAAAATCAAATATACCTTTTCAGTTATTGCATTTAATAGGCAAGTTTGCCAAAGGACTAGACATGTTTTTTTAATTAAGTTAATTTAATGCATTTTAATGAATAAAAAGAACAGACTTTTATTCAGAATCACCCCGAAATAACTTCTATTTACAATCCTAGCTACTGTAATTTATACATTTATTCAAGATATTCATGACAAAGTACAAACAGAAAGCAAGTAGAGACATTTTATGTCTGAGCGGGATTTGATTTACCGGTGAGCGTGAGCGATTTATCAGTGGAGCGTTCGCTTGGGACGCGAGCGACTGAGTGGAGCGCACGCGCATAGAGCGAAATATTGAGCTGAGCGTCACACTGCTCCGCTTCGCTCACATGCTCTGGTGTGGACTCATATAAACACTGAAGAGTCTTAATTTAACACTGGGGATTTTGCTGTGTACAACTGACTTTAGACCAAGCCTTAGATGAAATCCACTGAAGAGAAAAGAAGACATTAAATCTGTAAAGATCTCAGCAGAGGAGGAATAAACAACTCCACAAACAGCATTACCAGCTTCACTTATTACTAACCAGCATAGGCGTAATTGTATGGGGGGACAGGGGGACACGTCCCCCCCAATATTCAAAGAAGGACAATTTGTCCCCCCCAATATTTGATCATACTGTATGATGGATTATGCGGGCAATATCGATGTCCGAAAATATAAAATCCCGGCCGGTCTATTTCCCAAATCCATTCGACTGGCCTTACTTACAGATTTCGCGCTCCTAGCTCTTCTTCTGTTTGGTTTCTCCTAACTCACTGACGGTGCACGAGCTACTAAAGGTATAGGGAAAACATGACATGGATTTCAGGAGAAATAGGTTTTTGTTAATGTATAGTAGGCTACATGAACAAAAACCTATTTCTCCTGAAATCCATGTCATGTTTTCCCTATACCTTTAGCTCGTGCACCGTCCGTGAGTTAGGAAAACGAAAAAAACCAAACAGAAGAAGAGCTAGGAGCGCGAAAGACATTTGGCACATATATCTGAATGGTAAATATACTGTATTTGGCTGACATAATCCCTTAGATAACGATGAATTTCACTGGAATTTCGAATTGTAGAATTTTATAAATTTCGACTGTAATACTATACACATACAGCTTGTATGAATGGGAGGGACTATTGACAAGCTATAGCCGACAGCTAGCTAACGTAACTGCACGTTTTTTCTCTCGATACCATCGTATCAATTGATTTTGATTAATATGCGCGACGAGGGAGAGAGAGAGCAAGCGCTCGGGTGAGTGCGCGCGCGCGGCCGGGGCTCTCTCTCTCTCTCTCTGCCCTGTCAAGCGCCCTGTCAAGATGTGTCAAGAATTTAATTGTGATGCAAAAATATTGTTCCTATTTTTTTTTTTTTAAATACAGCATTTTGAAAATAGGACCTACTGTATGAGCCTACATTGGCCTACAAACTGGATTTATTTTATACAACGGTTAAATTAACAATAAAGTTAACATTTGTGTGTTACTTTTTATACACAATATTGTTTGTTTCCCCCTTTATTTCGCCGACGAGAATTTCATAATGAAACTGTAGTCCAACAGACAGCGATTTTTTTTTTTAACTGAAATCCGCGTTTTGATTGAATCATTTGATTCAATGAATGAATCGGCAAATCGGTTGAATAAATGACTCAACAACTCGCTTATTAAGACAGTGACTTACTGCCACCTACTGGCGGGTTTAGTTTCATATTTAATGAATAGCTTTATTTATGCAATTGCAAATTAAGTGTAAATATAGTAATGCCAGTTCGGATGCCGCTTCTGTGTCACCTCTGCACTGCAAGGATGGATTTTAATTTAATTATTTAATTTGACAGTGGTGCTGTGTTATTCTAATAGAATTTTATTTGAATGTTAGAATTTGACATAAAAGGTGATGGATACCTCTAAATACGTTTAGAAATAATTTCCATATTTAGGTGAAAATGTCCCTGGAAATCAATTTAAGGTGGCAAATATTGCCCCTTAATAAAAATGTTAATTTCAGTCACTACTGTAGACCACTGCATAGAATATGTTAAATATGAATATCTTCTTGAGTCTGCTGTCAACAATGCAAATGTAGATGTAAACAACAGGCCTAAACCAGCCAGGGTACCAGTACAAAATCAGTAAAATATCTAATGGTATTATCAACAAAACTTTGAAAATATAGAGATATATTTTTGTTAATATTGCACACCCCTAATAGTATTAATTTTGATTTCTTCAGTTCTTAAAAAGCCTTAAATTTGACTTAAAAAAATGGGCAGATACCCTGATTAGTACATAACTGTTTTACTATCATTGCTCAAATTAGAAAATTGTTATCCTGTAACAGTAATTTAATAAAAATGTTTATAGCCACTATATGTTTATAGAATAATATAAGAGAGAGATCATGGCCGCTTTGTTGTCAATTCAGGCTTGTAATTGATGCCGATGCTGTAATCATTACAGGGTGAGTATACGTTGGTTTGACGATCCGATGTAATAAAATTCCTTTGTTATACAATTACAAACATTCGGACTCTGACGTTTATTTTATTTTGATTAGAAAAATGTGTGCATGCGCCAACACAAAAAGTCCCACAGCTGTCCCCCCCAATGTGTGATTGACAATTTCGCCCTTGCTAACCAGACTGACTTTATTTCTGTCAGATGTCTACAGAAGTTCTTATTCAGAATTAACAGAGGTTTAACTAAGATGTGTTTCATTTGAAGTCACCATAACAGTGATTAGTGTTTCCATTACTTGGTCTCTTAACTCTCAATTAAAGGTGGGGTATGTGATTTGCAAAACGGCCGGTAGATTTTGAAAATACACAACTCAAATGGTCCTACCTTCTTTCCTTTAACTCCACCCATTCAAAGAACATGGACCAATCAATGGTACGACCGATTGATTGACACACTTTACTGTCCAATGATTCTAGGTGGTCTTGGAAATGATTGGCTGGTGTTTTTGAGTCCTGCCTGCTCCACAAATGTTTAAATTGCTTAATTTTTATTTCAGTGCTTCTAACTCAGTGGCTGTAAGTGGGTTAGGAATAGGATTTTAAGTGATTTTGAAAAAATGGCCAAAAAAGAGAATTACATACCCCACCTTTAATATTTTTTCTTTTTTGGCTGTTATGACAGTGTGTTAGTCAAACACATTTGCAGCAGCAAAGAAAGCTGAATTGATTTGAGATCAGGTGATGATAGTTACCTCTTGAAGGCTGTATAATCATCATGATATTGACTGAATCACTGGTGTTTTTGTTTATAAGGCTAATGTGTTGTCACATTAAAGGGGTCATGACATGAGAAACCAAATTTGCCTTGATCTTTTGGTATATAAGAGGTCTTTGTACCATTAAAACGTCCTGCAAGTTTCATAGCTTAAGATGTCCTCCCCATTATAAACGAATCATTTATTTAATCAAGCTCTAAATACAGCTCGTTCTGGATCCATGGTAAGAAGTGACGTCACGGTACGAAGTGACGTACCAGTGTTTGCATATGACCGCCTCCAGAACAAGACAGCTACGCTTTAAGCGCAAGACAAATACGCTCATTTCGTATCATTGTCACGTCTGCGCGCCTCACAAGTGTTCAGTCGACGGACAGCGAGTGGGTCTGTGTACAGGGAAATTACGATGCCGCAGATGTGCTGTTCCTGGCTGTGGACAAACAACATCTTTGAATACGCTGCGAAAGATCCAGTCGTCAGGGGAAAAATAGATGCACTTTATTTTTTGCGGACGTCTCAGTCACGGCAGTGTTAATTTAAGCGTTTGTTCTATACATTTGAAGGATGACTGTTTTGAGAACAAATCCCAAAATGATGCTGGCTTTGCCAGAAAACTGTTGCTCAAAGATAAGTCTGTGCCGACTATTCTGGGCTCAACAACGACGACGCAAACTGTAAGTAATGTATTTAAAACTTTAAACTACTTTTTAAATACGCTGAATCCGCAAATGTTCTGGCTGGGGGCGTTAATAATTGATGCATAGGCACTGACGTTAACCAATCATAACAGTGGGCGTTAAACAACTCCACAAACAGCATTACCAGCTTCACTTATTACTAACCAGGTTGACTTTATTTCTGGTAGACGTCTAAATAAGTTCTTATTGAGATTTAACAGAGGTTAAGATGTTGATGATTTATTGAAAATAATAGTTTGGTTTGATGTCACCATTATGGTGAACAGCGTTTGCTTTAGTTGGGATCTTGACTTTTTAACATTAGTTTTACTCTGCTCAGTTGTATCTGATTGCTATGTTAAGAACAGCAAGAGAAAATGCAACCAGATGCTATAAGTTGATTGATGATAAAAGTCTAATCATCATGCACTGTAAAAAATAAAACAAAGATTTTATTTATATTTAATTAATTAAAATGCGGCAATACAATTACAAGTAATATTATTAATTAAATTTAACAAATTAGAATTGAGTAATAATTAATCAAGTTAATTCCTTAAATGTTAACCATTTAAAATGAGTAAAAATTACAAAATATATGTTATTGCCAACATTGAAGACACCTGATGTTAACAAGCAGAATCACTGAATGAGAAAACCATAATTAAAGTCACCATTATGGAGATGAGTGTGTGTTTTAGTTGGGCTCTTCACCCTTATATTTTTAACTTTAAGTTTTGTTTGGCTGCTGTACATGAGTTATAACAGCCAGAAGAACAAATAGAAAGGTTGATTTAATAAAAAATATATGTGTTTTTTTTTAGGCGCACACAGACTTCAATATTTAGCGTATGAATCTCAGCAATGGTGACAACCTCTGATTATAAGCTGATTATTTATTCATGCAGCAATGCATGATGGGAGCCATGAATGAGTTTTGATTGGTGCAACCCAGAATGCACTGCAACATGCTTTATAAATGTCACCATTGTTGAGATTCACAGGCTGATTCATGATGTCTGTGTTTTTTTTGTACTAGAAATTATTTGGATTATCTTGTAAAAGTTAAAAATATTATGTTGTACAATGCCTGTACTTCTATAGTTAATAAAGATAACTTAACTCATAAACTGGACTGCATTTGAGTTCAGTGATTCAGGTCAAATGATTGTGAAATAATGATTATGTTAAAACACAACCAACACCATCAGATCGTTCATCTGGCTGTTATAACTCATGCATAGCAGCTAAACAAAACTTAAAGTTAATAAATTTAAGGGTCAAGAAGCCCGACTAAAACACACACTCATCTCCATTATGGTGACTTTAATTATGGTTTTCTCCTTCAGTGATTCTGCTTGTTAACATCAGGTGTCTTCAATGTTGGCAATAACATATATTTTGTAAATTTTACTCATTTTAAATGGTTAACATTTAAGGAATTAACTTAATTAATTATTCAATTCTAATTTGATAAATTTAATTAATAATATTGCTTGTAATTTGTTGCCGAATTTTATTTAATTAAATATAAATAAAATCTATGTTTTATTTTTTACACTGCATGATGATTAGACTTTTATCATCAATCAACTTATAGCATCTGGTTGCATTTTCTCTTGCTGTTCTTAACATAACAATCAGATACAACTGAGCAGAGTAAAACTAATGTTAAAAAGTCAAGATCCCAACTAAAGCAAACGCTGTTCACCATAATGGTGACATCAAACCAAACTATTATTTTCAATAAATCATCAACATCTTAACCTCTGTTAAATCTCAATAAGAACTTATTTAGACGTCTACCAGAACTAAAGTCAGTCTGGTTAGTAATAAGTGAAGCTGGTAATGCTGTTTGTGGAGTTGTTTAATCAGATCCTGAGGGATTTAGTGTATTTTATCTTCAGTTGATTTCATCTAAGGCTGTGGCTGGAAGTAGTTCTTGTGTTTCTCTTTCCTTCAGTGATTCTGCTTGTTAACAGCAGGTGTTCATCAATAATGCTCAATCATTATTCAATCACTTAATTATCTCATTAACACCAACACTGATCAGTGTTACATTTAACAGCCTGTAGTGTGCACACTGAGCAGTGTTCATTTCATCTGGGCAAACCCATGTAGGGCCACTATGGAAACCGAGGACAAAACTGTCTGGGTCCCAGTTAGATAGCCCAGGTCAAACCCATGTGGGCCCCACATGGCTGTGTTGGCTGGGAACTTTGTGGGAACAGTTTGGGGATGGCCTCTTCCTGTTCCAACATGACTGCGCACCAGTGCACAAAGCAGGTCCATAAAGACATGGATGAGGAGTTTGGTGTGGAGGAACTTGACTGGCCTGCACAGAGTCCTGACCTCAACCCCATATAACACCTTTTGGGATGTATTAGAGCAGAGACTGTGATCCAGGCCTTCTCGTCCAACATCAGTGCCTGACCTCACAAATGCACTTCTAAAAGAATTGTTAGAATTTCCTAAACACACTCTTACACTTTGTGGAAAGCCTTCCCAGAAGAGTTGAAGCTGTCATAGTGGCAAAGGGTGGGCCAACTCCATATTAAGCCCTACAGATAAAGAATGGGATGTCATTACGTTTGGCAATATACAGTAGTTTGTGTGTGATTATATATATATATATATATATATATATATGTACACACACACATTATATACAAACTTTAGATGGGATTAATCATGATTAATTGATTTGACCACTAATAACAATACAACAACAACATAACTGGTAACAAAATTATGTCAGAGATATTTCATAAGTATAAAAAGTATTAAAAAACAACTGAATATTTGGCATCATAACACTCCGAGTTGTGCAGGGGTGATGTCAAAACCCGATAGTCTGATTCGATTATTAGTGAAATAAGCTCAGTGGTAAACACAATTTGACAATACTTGAATTCTGCAATGTAAACTACACACTCACTCATACACCCCAAACGTTTCTTTTTTTTATCATTGTAGAATAAAACATCTAAGGATCATCAACTTGTTTACCACAAACCTTATTTCACTAACACATTGAAAAAGCCTAATATTATTATTATTATTATTTTAAGAAGCATAGGAATATTTTGAGGGAACCAGTGGCAAATTAGTCTTCTGGGTTTTTACGTCATCCCTATACCACCTCTGACCTCTAAACAAGATCTTTTCTTTTTTTTTTTACACCTGCAACAGTTTGGTTCTCAGTGACTGAATTCGAGCGGAACACTTCTCATTGTCGAGACCCAGAAATACTTTTTGCACTGCTTCAAAAAGGTACTTCCACTGTTTGGGATAATCAATATATAGAGTGTAGAACAGTCCAAAAAGCACTCCAAAGGCAGTTGGCACATCTGAAACGTTAAGTAGAACTTCTTCCTCCACCACTACAGCGACATCCACCACTGAATCCAGGCCTCCAGCATCAATGACTGTCTCAAGGAGACCAATTTGCATCCCTCTGGTCTGCCTCTCTACATCATTGCCTCTCTGGTTTGAACCACATAAGATAGATGAATAAATTGGAGGGAAAAAGATCATTGTTATACGTGATAATAAAAACAACTGTTCATCAAAACTACTTGAACTTAATTTTCAACCGCTAAATGTAAAAACACGCGCCAAACATGTCAGTCTCTAATAACGTCATTTATTTAATTCACGAAAAAAGCATTCCATAAAACAAGTATTTTATGAAGTAAATGCTTTGTGCATAAAACAAATTTACCACTTTATTAATCTCCAATGCGCAACGCCTGCTCAACACATGCATGGTGCTTTCGTCAGTAGTGTTGGGAGATTAGTAGATTACTTTAATGTATTTACTACCTCTCTGGATATTAATTTGTGTTCCGAAGATAAACAAAAGTCTTACAGGTTTTGAACAGCACGAGGGTGAGTAAATAACAGAATGTGTCATTTTTGGCTGAAATAACCCTCTGAAGTGACAGCAGCCTAATAAACATGCTGCAGTCTGTATTATTAATGTTTTAGTAATGAGTAATCTATTTCATTTATATAGTGAAGACTGTGCAGTGTAATTTTTACATTCGATTATATTTCCTACCTGAATATTATTGTTAGACATACCTGGAAACTTTAAAGCACTGTTTTAAAGAAGGTTACACAGGCAAAAACATTGAAAACCTCTTGAAGAATGTTCAAGTTAATATAAATTAAAAGTATTTTTTTCTTTTGATAGCTTTAAATTATACTTTAATGTTGAATGACTATAATTAATGGATAAATCAATTTAATAAATATAGCATCTTTTTACTAAGTACTATGAATGAATGCCAATATCACGGATATCTCCATTAAATAGCTGCGTGCTAGTGCGTGCCAGGACCAGCCGCGTTTCCACTGTCACTTCCGGGGCTTGATCGGGCCTCGCTGGGGCTTCCTCGGGGCCAACAGCCAAAGCGGGCCAGCTCAGGCTAGAGGAGTGGTTACGAACAGAGGCGGGTTTACATGAGTCTGGAGACGGCAGCGCCGGATGATTCTGTCAGCATTAAAAACGTATAAAATAATTTACCACAAAACTCACTTTCATGTTTGAATGCCTTCTGTTTGTGATCCGATGTGGATTTTGATCACCGTATAAGGTAGAAATATGTATACGCTATGCAAAATGCACGCTAACCATTACCATAGTAAATATGAATGCTTGAAGAAATCAGACAAATCATAAAGGCTATCACAATTATGTTTTTTTTGGTTTTATTTTATCTGTCAGTAGCCTACATTTCGTCTCTTTATAGCCTACCAGACTATCATAAAATAAAGCAACCTTTTTTTTCGGGAACTTTCTCTGTTTCTATGACTGAAAATATAACTGTAGCCTACTGGGGGAGAGAGCTCCTGACCTCAGGTCGTAGGCTATTTTTGGTGGCATATTTGTAGACATTTTCATATGGGATAAACTTAGTGTCAAAATGGTTAACACGTGCAAGCACACTTATCAATGAACTTGATACATGTTGCAGAAATGTTTTGTCCATGCCTTTCAACTTGCGTGTGCAAAATTCAAAATTTAATGAATGTGAAGCAATTTGTACAAATAGAGACATTTTTGTGAATACAAATGTTTTCCCTTCTATTAGTGTATCATAATTTGCGCATGCAACACAGAAGATGTGCATGTGTGGATCAGGTGACGCGCGTGCATGCATTCATTGACGTCTTGGATGGGTAGTTGTGCACACATTAATAATTACAGGGTTTCTGCAGGTTACAGTAAGTCCAATTTAAGACCTTTTTAAGACATTTTAAGACCATAAAGATTGAAATTTAAGACCTACACGACGCATTACCAAAAAATATTAAAATCAAAGAAATTCTGAAAAAATCATTTTATTTCAATGAATTCAGTCATTGAAAAAGCATTAATTTAATTTACAGATAAAGCAATCACATTAGTATACTAACCTTCCACACCCAACAACGTGCCAAATGCCCAAAACCTTAGGCCCAAAATGAAAATAGGCTAAAACAAACTTTCAAAACGTACTAATACTACACAATGAAATCAATTTACCAAGTTTTATGTCGAAAACCAGCAAATAACAAATAAAATTTGCATCAATATGCACTTTTTGTTTAATAATTTTAAAATAATAACATTCAAAATGATGGCCAGATTTTAAAAGAGTGTCTTGCAACAGGTTATCTACTAACAAATCATTTTTTACTACCTTTAAATCATTTTTTTTATAAAAAGAATGAGACAAAAAAGATAAATTAATGACATTTACAATGCACATTAGCTTATCTTTTATTATTAATAGTAAAATTTGGTCCTATTTTCCCGTGGCGTCTGTCGTTTCTATGCAACCATACACTGCGCTCTCCACAACGACAAAGACGTTTAAGTAGCTAATGGATTTCCACCACCGAAAAATGCTATCTGTAGCTCTGCTACAAGATTTATTTACGGAGAAGAGGAAAAACACCCGTAGTGTTTGGGTGCACCCCCATCCTTGTTGACTGAGCTTTCAATCCGCGTTTCCACTGTCGGGCCAAAAGAGGGCCTGCTAGTGCGTGCCACTGCCAGGGCCAGTCGCGTTTCCTTCCACTGTCACTTCGGGGCTTGATCGAGCCTCGTCGGGCTGGAAATAAATTAACGCGTAGCTTCAATTCACGCGCGCCTATATTTGAATGAACTTGAGCGCGCAAAATGCAATATGTGAACGGCCCCTTGGCGAGCTACCTCCAATCAGGCCACGAGCTGCTGGTAGCTCGCAAGCGGCGTGTTGGAGACCCCTGTAGAGCTCCGCTTTTGTGGGCTACGATTCAATACTTTTTGCTACTTTGGAATAACTTTCTGCGGCCAGCGTTTCTGGAAATGAACGAGGGTAAACCCTTTTTTTTAGACCTGACTAAATGAAATTTAAGACCTCGGATGAAAATCTGGCCGTTTTTAAGACATTTTAAGGCCTTAAATTTAAAGTTCAGAATTTTAGACTTTTTAAGACTTTTTAAGACCCCACGGAAACCCTGTAATTAGCACCAGGCCTATTCATTTGTAGTTGTTTGTGTGTGGGTTTTGAAATGCTTAAAAACAGCAAAAAGAAAGTCTCAAAATCCAAATGAATCAAATAAGATCGACTCAGAAAAGATGTCAATGAATGCACGCGTCACCTGATCCACACATGCACATCTTCTGTGTTGCATGCGCAAATTATGATACACTAATACAAAGGAAAACATTTGCATTCACAAAAATGTCTCTATTTGTACAAATTGCTTCACATTCATTAAATTTTGAATTTTGCACACGCAAGTTGAAAGGCATGGACAAAACATTTCTGCAACATGTATCAAGTTCATTGATAAGTGTGCTTGCACGTGTTAACCATGATACATGATACTAAATTCATCCCATATTTTCATTCTTTCTAAAAGCCCTAACTACCAAATAAACAGAAACAGACGCGACTGAATAAGTGTGTGTCCTCTTTCTAATGTGAAATAGACCTAAAAGTAGGCTAAACCACTTATTTATGTGTGACTAATATGCAATTTTGACACAAATTAATGTTTAGCCTACCAGTGGTAAAACATAGATGATTAGGTTTTTAATATTCAAGTAAACAACAAAAATGCCAGCAAGCGGTTGCTTTTATCACGTTTATTTTGCGATCACGCTGTTTCCAGTGATTTCTTTCCGATTAGTTTTCTGACAAACTACCATTTGTTGGTGAAATTATGTGTTTATGTGTCATTGCTCCAAAGAGGCGTGTTAAGGGCGTGTTTTAGTGAAGCGCTGTGGAGCTGGCCCGACAGTGGAAACGAAGCAGATTTTGGGCCCGGTGCTACTGGCCCGAGGCTATTAGCCCGGCACGACCCGTTTAAAGCCCTGGCTCGCACTGGCCCGACAGTGGAAACGCGGCTAATGAGTCAGTAAAGACCAGCGAGTCATTTCTCTTTTTTTGTTCTTTGTGCAATGACTGACTGCACCAGATTTTTAGGCTGCTGTCAGTTTACATGACCCTGATCTGACAAACATCCAATTTTTTCCCAACCCTATACAATCATTTAAGAGTTTTTAAATAATTAAGACTTTACAAGGTCGCTCACCAAATATGGCCGTTCAGAACATTGTGTTTTTTGTCCTTTTTAAGCATGAAAGAGAACTCAATGTGCTATTGGCATTGCTGTCTAAAGTGGCTTTCTGTGTGCTCATGTCAGATGTTCACAGGGAGACATTCAGGACACCAGCAACAAATTACTCTTTTGCATCTTATCGCGCTTGATAGTGTGATCATATAGCCTACTATAACGCTAGTCAAAGGATGACAGGAAATAATAGATGCAGCATTAATTGCGTTAAAGACGTTTAACGTGTAAAAAAAAAAAAAACGAAACACGTGAATTTTGACATCTCTAATACATAATATTTATATAAAACCTCTCAAGTAGCAGTTTTGTTTTGCATTTTTACTTACCTGAATCGTCTTTACTATTGGTATATTTTCTCTGAGATAAAACTGAAGACCTCTGAGAGCTGCTGACCTTCGGTGCATTGCTATGTCTGTGGTCTGCACTCAAAAAACATAGGTTACATTAATTTTTACAAATGACTTCATTTTATAACAGCAACTAGAATGTACAGTGGTCAGGAGGCAATAGAGCCACCTCTTATTAACTCACAAGAATATGACATAATGACATAAACCAACATATGATGCATCATATGCTGTGTTTTCATTTTTTCTTTAGTGTGTTATGTACTGTAGCGGTTTGTGCATAATATCTGCAAAGTTACAAAGCTTTGTGTAACGTTACCGAAAATACATTAGAGTATCCGATTGATCGGCTTTGCATTTTCAGAATCCAACTCATCTGGTAAAACTGACATCATTACTGTCTTTGTAATTGCTTTGGAAGCTGAAGCTTGTGATTTTGGTAAGGGGCATGACATTTCCAAAACACGCTTGAGGTGTTCGGCCAATCACAACGCACTGGATCAGCGGGCCAATCAGAGCACACACTGTAGGCTTGTTCGACTTGAACGACTTGTTCGCTGCACAGACCGATCGGTAAATTACATCAAAGTGCTGCGAGATCGATTATTAGAGACCAGACGGCTCCACGGTACTTTGATGTCATAAACTGATTGGTCTGTGCAGCGCCAGTTCAAGTCGAACAAGCCGTAGAAATTTACGCCTTTTTGAAAGATGGGGCATGGATATAATTTATCTTGATAATTATCAATATTAACTGACAATTTTTATTGTGTTATTTTTTAGCAATATTGCACAGCCTTACACACAAATATTTAGTAAATGCAAGCGTGTGATATCAGTGTGATAATTTACCTGCTCATCTAGGCTTGTTAGCACAGCTTTCAACTCATCTTCATTCCCAGCCAACACAGCCATGTGGGGCCCACATGGGTTTGACCTGGGCTATCTAACTGGGACCCAGACAGTTTTGTCCTCGGTTTCCATGGTGGCCCTACATGGGTTTTTCCCAGATGAAATTAACACTGCTCAGTGTGCACACTACAGGCTGTTAAATGTAACACTGATCACTGTTGGTGTTAATGAGATAATTAAGTGATTGAATAATGATTGAGCATTATTGATGAACACCTGCTGTTAAACAAGCAGAATCACTGAAGGAAAGAGAAACACAAGAACTACTTCCAGCCACAGCCTTAGATGAAATCAACTGAAGATAAAATACACTAAATCCCTCAGGATCTGATTAAACAACTCCACAAACAGCATTACCAGCTTCGCTTATTACTAACCAGACTGACTTTAGTTCTGGTAGACGTCTAAATAAGTTCTTATTGAGATTTAACAGAGGTTAAGATGTTGATGATTTATTGAAAATAATAGTTTGGTTTGATGTCACCATTATGGTGAACAGCGTTTGCTTTAGTTGGGATCTTGACTTTTTAACATTAGTTTTACTCTGCTGAGTTGTGTCTGATTGTTATGTAAAAACAGCAAGAGAAAATGCAACCAGATGCTATAAGTTGATTGATGATAAAAGTCTAATCATCATGCAGTGTAAAAAATAAAACATAGATTTTATTTATATTTAATTAAATAAAACTCGGGCAACAAATTACAAGCAATATTATTAATTAAATTTATCAAATTAGAATTGAATAATAATTAATTAAGTTAATTCCTTAAATGTTAACCATTTAAAATGAGTAAAATTTACAAAAATATATGTTATTGCCAACATTGAAGACACCTGATGTTAACAAGCAGAATCACAGAAGGAGAAAACCATAATTAAAGTCACCATAATGGAGATGAGTGTGTGTTTTAGTTGGGCTCTTCACCCTTAAATTATTAACTTTAAGTTTTGTTTAGCTGCTATGCATGAGTTATAACAGCCAGATGAACAATCTGATGGTGTTGGTTGTGTTTTAACATAATCATTATTTCACAATCATTTGACCTGAATCACTGAACTCAAATGCAGTCCAGTTTATGAGTTAAGTTATCTTTATTAACTATAGAAGTACAGGCATTGTACACCATAATATTTTTAACTTTTACAAGATAATCCAAATAATTTCTTGTACAAAAAAAACACAGACATCATGAATCAGCCTGTGAATCTCAACAATGGTGACATTTATAAAGCATGTTGCAGTGCATTCTGGGTTGCACCAATCAAAAACTCATTCATGGCTCCCATCATGCATTGCTGCATGAATAAATAATCAGCTTATAATCAGAGGTTGTCACCATTGCTGAGATTCATACGCTAAATATTGATGTCTGTTGTGCGCCTAAAAAAACACATATATTTTTTATTAAATCAACCTTTCTATTTGTTCTTCTGGCTGTTATAACTCATGTACAGCAGCCAAAAAAACTTAAAGTTAAAAATATAAGGGTGAAGAGCCCAACTAAAACACACACTCATCTCCATAATGGTGACTTTAATTAAGGTTTTCTCCTTCAGTGATTCTGCTTGTTAACATCAGGTGTCTTCAATGTTGGCAATAACATATATTTTGTAATTTTTACTCATTTTAAATGGTTAACATTTAAGGAATTAACTTGATTAATTATTACTCAATTCTAATTTGTTAAATTTAATTAATAATATTGCTTGTAATTGTATTGCCGCATTTTAATTAATTAAATATAAATAAATCTTTGTTTATTTTTTTACAGTGCATGATGATTAGACTTTTATCATCAATCAACTTATAGCATCTGGTTGCATTTTCTCTTGCTGTTCTTAACATAACAATCAGACACAACTGAGCAGAGTAAAACTAATGTTTAAAAGTCAAGATCCCAACTAAAGCAAACGCGGTTCACCATAATGGTGGTCAGTGTTTTATCTATGTTTTATTTTTTACAGTGTAGGCTTGCCTATCATAAACGGAAGAAGTCTCAACAACGTCCAATTCTCATGGCCGTTACCACCATTACTTTTCTTTTTGTCAGATGCAAATGTTTTTGGAATTTTTTGTGGCTTATTTACCTTATCAGTATGGTCATATGGAAATAACTCAATGATGTTGTTAAGCTGGTCCAATGTGAGAATCTTTTCAGAAATCAGCTTCCGCAAACAGAGAGCAATTTCAAAAGGGACAATCCCTTCAAAAAAATCATGGAGTAAATCCGGAGGGAATCCAGTTACTGGATGAAAATAAGACAGGTGATCTCGCAAAACACAGCCTCGCTTCACACCATTAACATCTGTCAATTTTTCATTAGATTTTAGCTGCTCCAAATTGGAATCATGCAATTCTGGTGTCCTTAATTGAAAGTTTCCTTCTTGTACTTCAGTTGTTTGAATCTCACTCTTAGAGGCTAGACAAAACCGACAGAATTTATCCACCAGAAAGTTTTCATAAAACCCTGCCAGACCATGGGCACCAAGATTATCAGCTGAAACTACAAAAATGGTTCCTTTGATTTTTTCACCCAGCTGCTCTACAAAAATGCCTTCTCTCTCAAGAATCTTTAAATCATTGAGCAGAGGACCAAATAATCTCTCATAACTATATTCTGTATATGAATATTCTGTATATGAACTATATGTGATGGCCAATTGAGTATAACCCAGTAAACAGCTGTTATCTTGTTTTTTTTTACGCGAAGTACCCAGTGGGTTGGCAGTTTCAAAATCATCAATTACAAGCCTACACAGCAAAATCCCCAGTGTTAAAATTAACACTGCTCAAGTGTTTATATGAGTCCACACACAGAGAGTGTTAAATGAACACTGAAGCAGTGTTAAAGTTAATTAGATAATTAAGTGATTAATTGAGTTATGAATGAGGATTATTGAAGACACCTGATGAGAACAAGCAGAATCACTGAAGGAGAAAATCGTAATTGGTATGTTTACCATTATGGAGATCAGTGTTTGTTTTAGTTGGGCTCTTGACCCGTACTTTTTATACTTTAAAATTTGTTTGGCTGCTGTAATTCAGTCATAACAGTCAGATGAACAAAGATAAAAGGTGATCTGATGGTGTTATAACATAGTCAATAGTTGGCCTGAAGAACTGAACTCACGTAATTTCTGAGTTAATTCATTTTCCTTATGGATTGTAGCAGCACTGTCCCTTGTAGAGTATGCCATTTTAACCTTTTCAATTAAATCCAAATGATCAAATCAATTACAAAAAAAAAAACCTTCTTTTATTTATGGTATAGTGAAAAGTGTTTTAGGTAGGCACACTCAGATATCAAGATTTAGCGTATGACTATCAACAATGGTGACAAAAGATCACCTCTGACCATAAGCTAATATTTGATTCATGCAGCAATGCATGATGGGAGCCATGAATGAGATTTGATTGGTGGCATCCAGAATGTTTTATAATTGTCACCATTGTTGAGATTCACAGGCAGATTCTTGATGTCTGTGTTTTAATAAAAACAAAACAGTTTTGTATGTGTTAAAGTATATAAGAAATTATTTGGATTACACTGTGAAAGTTAAAAATATAACGCTTCTAAAGGACAGTGAAGCTATAACCAATAAAGTGAATGTAACTCTAAAATAGGCTCTATATGAATTCAGTGATTTAGGTGAAATGGTTATGAATTTTATGATAATGTCAAAACACAATCATCATCATATAACCCTTCCTCTTTGTTCATCTGGCTGTTAAAACTCATGTATATCAGCCAAACTAAATCTTAAAGCTAAGATTTTATGGGTCAAGACCCCAACTAAAACAAACACTGATCTCCATAATGGTAACATACCAATTAGGATTTTCTCCTTCAGTGATTCTGCTTGTTATCATCAGGTGTCTTCAATAATGCTCAATCATAACTAAATTAATCACTTTATTATCTCATTAACTTTAACACTGCTTCAGTGTTCATTTAACACTCTCTGAGTGTGTATAAACACTTGAGCAGTGTTAATTTAACACTGGGGATTTTACTGTGTAGGCTCAAATGCAAATCTTCATTTTGAAAAAGTTTGTTTCCTTTATAATAGTGTCCATCTCTGAATGAAGTATATAATCCAGTTGTTTCCGTTGAAGAATTGAAAGTGTTTTCAAAAACTTCGGATCGGCTCAATAAAGTATTTAAAAGTTTTAAAAATAGGAACATAGACAAATGACTTTTTGTTTGGTCTTTCAAAAAACGTATTCCACGGGTTCAACTACAGTAAAGTTGTTTTTTGAAATATGCTAATCGTTTGTGGTGTGTTGCCTGTGACCCTTTTCCACTAGTGACAAGTAAAGGGTTAGATTTATGTATGACTTCAGATATTTCTGAAATTACAGTTTCATTAACAGTACAGTTGTTTCTTTGCAAAATGTCCTTATAAGACTAACTGTATGCAAGCTTGAAAAAGACAGTAAATCGTTAAGATTTTCTATTATTACCTGAATGGCATTAGTGGATAAATGAAGAACTGTTTGCATACACAGTAATAGTGCTGCAACTTTGTGTTCCAATGACGTATTACAATCTAAAGAATCATCTCGCTAGTGGTGTTCACAAGTGGAGCATTAGTTTCCTCAATATCCTCACTCCCCTCTTCAGTTACAAATTGTTCGCAATGTGTTAAAACAGATTCTTTTAAATCATGTGGAGTTCGTTTACCATGTTTGCGATTTCTGTGCGTTTTAAAAGTTGACAATATATTGGTTTCAAATGTACAGTTTGCAAAAGGGCATGCTTCAGTCTCATGTAGCTTTAGATGGCTTGCAAGATGGCTAAAATATGTATTTTCCTCACTGATATCACTGAACTCGCAAACAGAGCAACCGAATGTAGAAAACTCTTTCACTTTTTTTCCGGAGTGAAATCGTGCCAGATGAGTCTTGAACGCACCTTTGGTTTTAAAAGTACACACACAATGTGTGTAAATGCAGTGGAGTGTTCTCGTCACGTGCCAGTGCTCAAGAAGATAGTGTTTTATGAGAATTGATTGGCTTTTGGCTGTAAACTTGCAATGGCGACAGAGCATCAAGTTGGCCACACCCTGATGGAGAAATAAAGTACAATTGATCACAAAAAAATAAAACTACAATTGATCACAAAAAAATAAAGTACAATTAATCACAAAAAATAAAACTACAATTGATCACAAAAAAATAAAACTACAATTGATCACAAAAAAATAAAAGTACAATTGATCACAAAAAAATAAAAGTACAATTGATCACAAAAAAATAAAACTACAATTGATCACAAAAAATAAAACTACAATAGATCACAAAAAAAATAAAACTACAATTGATCACAATAAAATAAAATGACCTTTAATTAAATTATTTAACATAACTATAATATTATTTCCTTAAATTTGTTATGAAACAGGAGTTGCAAACAATTTTACTCCATATTGTAATATATTTAGGCTATAATTGAAATATACTTAGGCTATAGTACAATACAAAGTGTGTCAAAAAAAGAAATCATTCTAATACAAGATTATGTGATCACTAATATAAATCACTTAGTGCACGAATTTGAGAACACAAAATAATAGTATCAGCTGATTCACGACCTAGGAAGCTTATAGAGAGCCTAAGTCCCGCCCCTCCGCTTCCGGCTCATGGGACCTTATTTCGGAAAAAATATGTATGGAAGTCAATGGCGAGAGATAACTTATCTTTTTATTCCGTCTGAACTGTCCCCTGAACTACACATATGATTATTTGTCAATTTAAAAGGTAAAATGAAAGTCAAGAAAGTCGCAGTTTGTCATAAAACAGAAGAGTAACGTTTAGTTGTATGTGAAAATCGCTCGATGAACTACATCTCTCGTCTCGCACTATGTAGCCTACGTCACAAGATCCGTTGCTCGTATGTGTGTATTCTGGCTCAAAACACGAGTCAGACATGACGGTGTAACGTTACGATTATAATGTAAGGACTATAGAAAAAATTACAGACGTTAGCTTCAGTAAAGTTAGCTTCATTCATTGAGTGAAAAGGACGTCGCATGTGCGCCTTCTGGGTTTGTAGTCTTTGTAATTACGTATTTTCACAGTCTTATACCTCAGCAGTTTTACATCAAACTGCGACTTTCTTGACTTTAAATGTATCTTTTAAATTGACAAACATGATCATATGTGTAAATCAGGGCACAATTCAAACGAGATCAAAATATTTGTTGTCTCTCGCCATTGACTACCATACAATATTTTTCCAAAATAAGGTCCCATGGTGGTCGACCGGAAGGGGAGGGACTTAGGCTCTCTATTGAGACACCCATTGATAACAGCGTTGTGAAATGCCGTCCTCAAGAGGTCAAAACGCGGTTTTAAAATGAGCGCCATTTTATCGTAGCTGCAACTTAGATATTCAGGTTATGTCGGTCTCTTCACGGAACCATTGCAAAAGTTTTCACAATCTTATCTGCATTAATCACACTCACATTACCCTAAATAGCGTATTAATGTGTTTAAACATTGCACGTTTCATAGATTTCAGTTACTCGCATCCAATAAAAGTAGGCCTTAACGTTAACTTACATGGGCTATTATGATGAGAGAAAGACCGCATTCTCTTCACGTTACGGAAACACAAAAAATATCATACAACATACCGAAATTAAACCTATTACACGTTATAGTAGTACATTTTACATGTTTTATTAATCAAACGAGTAATATACAACGTTCCCTTAGATAAACGTAAGGTAAACGTTACGTTACATGGCGGCCTTCCCCCTCGGACATAAGTTAGGCCTAACGTTTTATGGTTTTAAAATGTAACTTACGCCTCTAAATATCCACATCAAAACAACGAATATGTTTAGGTGGTACGATTATGTTGTACATAAGTTTTTGTCGATAAACTTGAACATATTCGAAATATTAACATATTCTGTGCCAAGTGAACTTGACGTAACGTTACACTTAACTTTCTCTCGGACATAACTTATAAAACATTTCTAAATACCAGTCACAAACTATGTCTCAGGATGTAACAACACAAAACCATTGAATATGTTGTACATTTTTTGTCATTATTAGGCCCTAAAATTGATCATTTATTCAGTGCCACTTTCACTTACCTTAAGTATGAACTTGACAAAATGTCTCCCGTACCGCAGCCGAGCCGATGCCTTGCCTTGTAAAACCCGCGAAGTCAAAGGAGATGTATCCTTCCGCTAAATCAAAGGAGATGTAGTCCCTTCCGATCCTTCTGCGCAGTCAAATAAACCATAATCCAGAATCCTTCCATTATCTCCTAAATGTAGCGATGCGCTTTTATTTTTTATTTATTACCAAAAATAGACGGCTATATTCAAGATAAAAAAAAAGGTTTTATATATGAAAGTGTTGTAGGATCTATCCGCTCTCATAATGCAGAAACGAAACCTCGACAATTTAATAAATGTTGTTTTGATATTATATCAAATGTTTATTTAATGTTTATAAATGTTCATTTTAACAACAAAACAACAAATAAGTTCAGTTTTTACGCATTAAATTATTTTATAGCATAACCGGCCTTAATACTTTATGTTGGCTAGATTTGTGTTTATTTGTCCAGTCAACATCAGCCATTCTAAAGTTGACTGGATTTGAAAATATCTCTTCATTAAATTTTTTTCCAAATATATTTTTGCTGACTTAACATAATATGTCTTCTTAACTAATCCCAAGCATGAAAATTGGTTCAACTTAAATATTTATTCTCTTCCATTATTTTATTAATTGGCGTTTTTACAGTGTACAGTGACACACACAATTATCAATAATCAGCGTATGTGTCTCAACAATGGTGACAATAAAACATATTCAGATAAAATATCAACTCTGAACATCACAAAAAAGCTACTAAATGTCACAACAAAAATACCAGCAGAAAATATAAGAAAATATTTAGAATTAAACAAAATAATAGGACAATTCAGCTGCATAGTTATTCTTGCATGTTGCAATGCATGCTTGGAGTTGTGTACTATGCTGTTACCCAGCATGCATTGCAGCAAGGAACTTTTGATTGTCACCATTGTTGAGAATCATATGCTGATTGTTGATGTCTGTCATCGTAGATGATCTATTAATGCTTGAGTTTGTAAAATTCTTCTAATTGTTTCTTTTAGTACTGTTGTTTCTCATACTGCAGTAAGAAAGGGTTGTGATGTGAAATTCTTAATTGATCACAATGTTTGTATTTGAGGAACTGGTGATTTCAAGATGATTGTAAAAATCAACAACAAACAACCATCATCACTAGGGTTGGGCATCGTTTTGATTTGAACGATTCTGATTCCGATTCCGATTCTTCCTTTCGATTTCGGTTCTTTTCGATTCTCGATTCCGATTCTTTGAGGGGCGGAGTCATTTTATTTTGATCCGAATGTTCCAATACATATAAATAAAACATCTCCAGTTAACTAGCAGAGCATTCATGTCGTTCGTTTGATAAATAAGAGACGATCTAGCACTGAAATGTGCGATCATTGGCGCGGATACAGTGTTTTCTCTTCTGGCACACCGCACTGTCTTCACTCGGACGCGCGCTTCAATTCGTTGAGGAGACTCTCTATTCGTTTCCGGTCAAATCACAAAATATAATGCACACAAACGTGTCCCTGCTTGATATACAACCACTGATGACGAGCATAATCGGTTTTGATGAGAAAAAAATAACTATACGAGTGCGGTTTAGAACCCAGAACATCTGAGACGCTTGACGAAAGTTCTACCACTGGACCATTAAGGTACACGTTAAATAAGTTGCAGCGGATTTATGCATTTATTCATACAATAATTATTGGCACTGACAACATGTATTACATCTCATTAAACGACAACTTAAACCCCATGTACTATTTAAATCGATTGTTGGACTTAATGTTATTGTACATATATGTGATTTAGCATTGTATTACCAACCCCCACCCCACCTGTCCCACGCACTTTTTAAAACAAAGTTACGCCACTGGACACTCCTTGTTAATTTGTACACCATTCAGTTTGTCAAGTGTTGCACTGTGGAGTGCCGACTCAGGCTTTTTTTTAAAGTGAAATAAAGCCACACTTTTGAGCGCCGCTTACCGTGCTCCAAGGCTGCAACAGAACAAGCGGGCGCGGCAAGCACTTTCGAAAAATCCGGTGGCCACTATGGAAACCAAAACTTGCGCGGAACCGATGATCGGAATCGAATTTTTTTTTTTCTAAACGATTCCAATGGCATCGTTATTTTTTAAACGGTTCCAAGTTGGAACCGGTTCTCGATGCCCAACCCTAATCATCACCTGATCTTATTTCACTTCAGTGCTCTTTGCAGCTGCTAGTGTGTTTAACATACACATCACAAATGTAAATAGATATGTAAAGAGTTAAGAGCCCAACTAATGGAAACACTAATCACTATTATGGTAACTTCAAATTAAACAGAGTTAAACCCCTGTTTATTAGCAATAAAAACTTTTGTGGTCTGACAGAAATAAAGTCAGTCTGGTTAGTAATAAGTGAAGCTGGTAATGCTGTTTGTGGAGTTATTTATTCCTCCTCTGCTGAGATCTTCACAGATTTAATGTCTTCTTTTCTCTTCAGTGGATTTCATCTAAGACTGTGGCTGAAGTCAGTTGTAGTTCTTGTGTTTCTGCTCGTCTCTTTTCCTGTTCTCTTCTTTCCTTCAGTGATTCTGCTCAAGGGTGTAAAGTCCAGGTTCAGAAGGTAAAAGTCCTCCTCAGTATTTTGTTCCAATCACCTGGATTTGCTAATTCAGACAGGAGAGAGAACTAATTAATCAAATCAGCTGACTGAGTTCATGGGTAGAATAAACTATGGCAGGACTTCTACTTTCTGACCCCTGGACTATACACCTCTGCACATCTGCGTCTCACCAATTTTCACAGGGGATTATTGGTTAAAAGTTTTTTTTTCCATTGGTTCATATTTAATTAGGCCTTTTATATTCACGTTCTATGCTGTGGTAAAGAAGAAAAGTGCTGAAGGACGGATACCTTTTTACACAGCAAAAACTCCAGTGTTCACAGAAAACACTCCAGTGTTAAATTAACACTCCTGGGAGTTTATATGAGTCCAGACTCAAGAGTGTAAAGTGTTGAAATATGAGTGTTAAATAAACACTCAAGAGTGTTAAAGTTAATGAGATAATTAAGTTAATAATTGAGTGATGATTGAACATTAGTGATGAACACCTGATGTTAACAAGCAGAATCACTGAAGGAGAAAATCACAAATTGTAAGCCACCATTATGGAGATCAGTGTTTGCTTTAGTTGGGCTCTTGACCCTTATATTATTAACTTAGAATTCTGTGTGCCTGCTGTTATTAATTTATAACAGACAGTTGAACAAAGAAAAAAGTGATCTGTTGGCTATGTTATGACAATTATAATATGAACTTGATCACTGAACCCTTATTTCTGATAAAAAATTCTGTTGTTTATTACAGCATAACTGTGATTCTACATAAATATCCAGCATTTTTGATAAATAAATATTGAAGAATTTATTTTAAAGATGTTTTGAAAAAAAAAAATCTGCATTTTAGGCACACACAGACATCAAGATTCAGTCAATGCATCTCAACAATGGTGACAAGCTAATATTCAATTAGGAAAATGAAATTACTTCATATAATTTGTTAATTCCGCAATGCATGATGGGAGCATTAATGAGTTGATTGGTGGCAGCCGCTGCAACATGATTTATTATTGTCACCATTGTTGAGATTCACAGGCTGATTATTGATGTCTGTGTTTCTAAATAAAGTATTTAAAAGTCTCTTGATCAGAACAATGTTTATTAAATATTTTGGATTATATTAAAAATACTGAAAATCATATGCTTTAGTATCAGAGAGCTGCTATGTAAACAAGTTAAGTACAAAACTATGTAATTAAGTTTTGTTTATTTCAGATCACTATATGATTATGTCAAAACATGACCAACACCATCAGATCACATTATCTCTTTGTTCATCTGACTGTTATTTATCAGAAAACGCAGACAATCAAAATCTAAAGTTAATCATATAAGGGTCAAGAGCCCAACTAAAACACACACTGATCTCCATAATGGTGGCTTACAATTTGTGTTTTTCCTCCTTCAGTGATTCTACTTGTTAACATCAGGTGTCTTCAATAATGCTCAATCATCACTTAATTAATAACTTAATTATCTCATTAACTTTAACACTCTTGAGTGTTCATTTAACACTCGTATTTTAACACTTTACACTCTTGAGTGCGGACTCATATACACTCCCAGGAGTGTTAATTTAACACGGGAGTTTTTGCTGTGTACTTGCACATCAAATCTATGCACAGTTTGTGCTTGTTATTATTTGTTATTGTTATCGTTTGTAGTATATTTCATAGGCCTATTTGTCTCTAGTTGTACTATTTGTACACAATTTACGGTAACGCTTTAGATTACAGCCCGTAAAGTACTGCGTAATTACAATGAAATTACAGTGTAACTTTCGGTAATTACAGTGTACCTATAAAGTACTTACGTGTAAGTATAGGGGAACAATATGTAAAGTCTTGGGAATAAAGGGGGTAACAACCAGGAAAAAAAAAAAAATTATTTAGGCAAATTATTTATACTGTAAGTATTTTAGAACTACGGGGGTACTTATACTATAATACAATCTTCCTTTTGGGAGCAATTTAGCGAGTAGGCTACATACACTGCACCTTTTTGTAATAATAGTGTATACAAATACATAAAGGCTTTTTTCAAATTACGGGGGTAGCCTATATATCAGTGCATTTATAAAGTAGGGTAATTTGTTTTTATTGCAAAGGTGCACTGATTAAGTTGTTTCAAGGCAAGTAAAACTATTGCAACTTTTTTTTTTTTTTAAATGCTGGGGGAAATATACTCTTGTTTCATTCAGTTACAGTGACATTGCGGGCCATAAATTAAAGTGGTGCTTCTTACCCTCTTGTTTCATGTAGTTAACGTTACAGTGTATGACATTGTGGGCCGTAAATTAAAGTGGTGCTTCTTACCCTCTTGTTTCATGTAGTTTACAGGGTAAGTACAATAAAAACACATGTAAACACACAATCTGATATCACTTGGAAAACTTTATTTGAGAACTTATTTCAAAACGGATTTACAACACTTAGTTACTCTTTTCTAGTTTCCTCCTCCTCTTGTTCCTCTTCTTCTTTTTCTTTCTTTCCACTGATGAATCTTAAGAAGGAATCCCATGTCTCTTACTATTCTGTATTATGTGTTAAAAGAAAATACAGTACAGAAATGTCCTCACCATTTACTCATCTTTTACCCTCATGTCATCCGAGATGTATATGAATTTCCTTCT
This sequence comes from Phoxinus dragarum, assembly GCA_033366665.1. Classification (NCBI taxonomy): domain Eukaryota; kingdom Metazoa; phylum Chordata; class Actinopteri; order Cypriniformes; family Leuciscidae; genus Phoxinus; species Phoxinus dragarum. The sequence goes on from JARPMJ010003932.1 coordinate 42,559, forward strand.
TCAGGTGAACACAAACAAAAGTTTTTAGAAAAAGAAATAATCTCTGTGAATGCATAATGCAAACTCATGTGTTCCTAAAAGTTGACATCAAACAGCACATACAGCAAAAACTAAAGTAATCCATACGACCCCAATGGATGAATCAATGTCTTCTGAAGTGAGACGATAAGTGTTTGTAAGAAAAATACCAAATATTTAAACATTTTAAAGACTATCGCTTCCGTTCCGACCAACTGTCACTTGCGCGTGCATGAGAGGGTTGAGTTCACGCTTGACACGCGTGACGTAAGCGCGCCGAGAAACCGAATGGTTATTTTATTTATTTATTTATTAATGCTCACAACAAAATACAAACAATAACACATAATAATAATGAAAAACAAACAATACAGAAGAACAGAGACGGCAGTTCTCGCGCGGAGTTTCACATCTAACTCCCGCGAGAACGTAATGAACGCGTGAAGCTTCACCAAACACGAAGCCAAGCCGACTCTCATGCACTCGCTGGTGACAGTTGGTCGGGTAGCGAAAAGATGAGTAAATTACGAGAACATTTCTGGGTGTACTGTATTTTCTTTTAATACATAATACACAGCAAAAACTCCGGTGTTCACAGAAAACACTCCAGTGTTAAATTAACACTCCTGGGAGTTTATATGAGTCCACACTCAAGAGTGTAAAGTGTTAAAATATGAGTGTTAAATGAACACTCAAGAGTGTTAAAGTTAATGAGATAATTAAGTTATTAATTGAGTGATGATTGGACATTAGTGATGAACACCTGATGTTAACAAGCAGAATCACTGAAGGAGAAAATCACAAATTGTAAGCCACCATTATGGAGATCAGTGTTTGCTTTAGTTGGGCTCTTGACCCTTATATTATTAACTTTAGATTTTATTTGTCTGCTGTTATTAATTTATAACAGACAGATGAACAAAGAAAAAAGTGATCTGTTGGCTATGTTATGACAATCATAATATGAACTTGATCACTGAACCCTTATTTCTGATTAAAATTTCTGTTATTTATTACAGCATAACTGTGATTCTACATAAATATCCAGAATTTTTGATAAATAAATACGGAATAATTTGTTTTAATTATTATAAATTATTTATTAAAAAAAAAACATCTTTATTTTAGGCACACACAGACATCAAGATTCAGTCTATGCATCTCAACAATGGTGACAAGCAAAATATTCAATTAGGAAAAGGAAATTACTTAAAAGACAATTCAGATCATAATTTGTTAATTCCGCAATGCATGATGGGAGCATTAATGAGTTGATTGGTGGCAGCCGCTGCAACATGCTTTATTATTGTCACCATTGTTTAGATTCACAGGCTGATTATTGATGTCTGTGTTTCTAAATAAAGTGATTTAAAAGTCTCTTGATCAGAACAATGTTTATTAAATATTTTGGACTATGTTAAAAATACTGAAAATCATATGCTTTAGAATCAGAGAGCTGCTTTATAAACAAGTTACACCAAACTATCCAAATATGTTTTGTTCATTTCAGATTACAATATGATTATGTCAAAACATAATCAACACCATCAGATCACATTTTCTCTTTGTCCATCTGACTGTTACTAATTAATAACAGCAGACAAGCAAAATTTTAAGTAAATTGTTTAAGGGTCAAGAGCCAAACTAAAGCAAACACTGATCTCCATAATGGTGGCTTACAATTTGTGATTTTCTCCTTCAGTGATTCTGCTTGTTAACATCAGGTGTTCATCACTAATACTCAATCATCACTTAATTAATAACTTAATTATCTCATTAACTTTAACACTCTTGAGTGTTCATTTAACACTCATATTTTAACACTTTACACTCTTGAGTGCGGACTCATATACACTCCCAGGAGTGTTAATTTAACACTGGAGTTTTTGCTGTGTAGAGACTAGCAAAAGACTTCTTCTTAAGATAGGCTAATTAATGGAATGATAGAAAAAGAAGAAGAGGAACAAGAGGAGGAGGAGGAAGTAGGAAGCCATGCAAAAACGTATACTTTCTGTCAGGACTTTAGTATTTGAAATGAAAAGTTGATTTTAAAAAAGGAATAAAGAATAATAAGTGTAATATGTTGTAAATCTTTTTTGAAATAAGTTGTTTTTCAAATAAAGGTTTCCAAATGATATCAGATTGTGTGTTTACATGTGTTTTTATTGTACTTACCCTGTAACTACATGAAACAAGAGGGTAAGAAGCACCACTTTAATTTACGGCCCACAATGTCATACACTGTAACGTTAACTACATGAAACAAGAGGGTAAGAAGCACCACTTTAATTTACGGCCCGCAATGTCACTGTAACTGAATGAAACAAGAGTATATTTCCCCAGCATTTAAAAAAAAAAAAAGTTGCAATAGTTTTACTTGCCTTGAAACAACTTAATCAGTGCACCTTTGCAATAAAAACAAATTACCCTACTTTATAAATGCACTGATATATAGGCTACCCCGTAATTTGAAAAAAGCCTTTATGTATTTGTATACACTATTATTACAAAAAGGTGCAGTGTATGTAGCCTACTCGCTAAATTGCTCCCAAAAGGAAGATTGTATTATAGTATAAGTACCCCGTAGTTCTAAAATACTTACAGTATAAATAATTTGCCTAAATAATTTTTTTTTTTTCCTGGTTGTTACCCCTTTATTCCCAAGACTTTACATATTGTTCCCCTATACTTACACGTAAGTACTTTATAGGTACACTGTAATTACCGAAAGTTACACTGTAATTTCATTGTAATTACGCAGTACTTTCCGGGCTGTAATCTAAAGCGTTACCCAATTTTCTTTTTAGGAGCATTTAAATACTAGTTTACAACTTACCATCATACAACACAACCCTTTATTGTATTGTAAAGGACACACAAAATATGTTCAGTATTTTCCTAAAATTATGTAAATTATGTTTGAAAGAAGCGCAGTGTCGAAAGCCACAGTTTTTGTGTAAGTGAGAGCTATGTGTTACTGAATGCAAATGCATCTTCCCCGGAGGTTTCACCTCCAGAGGAGTTAAACCTCTGTTAATTCTCAATAAAAACTCCTGTAGACGTCTGACAGAAATAAAGTCAGTCTGGTTAGTAATAAGTGAAGCTGGTAATGCTGTTTGTGGAGTTATTTATTCCTCCTCTGCTGAGATCTTCACAGATTTAATGTCTTCTTTTCTCTTCAGTGGATTTCATCTAAGACTGTGGCTGAAGTCAGTTGTAGTTCTTGTGTTTCTGCTCGTCTCTTTTTCTGTTCTCTTCTTTCCTTCAGTGATTCTGCTTGTTAACAGGCTTATTAATGCTGAGATTACTCCATATTTAATATACACACACTCTGCTATTGCTATTGCTATTGCTATGGTCTGCTTGTGGCCCAGATCTGGCAAACAGGAGCGGTCCGCCCAAGTGCCATCATTCCACACTGCATGTGGACCCGCTCCTGTTTGCCAGATCTGGGCCACAAGCAGACCATAGCAATGCCACATGTCAGCCAAGAGCAAAGAAATAAACCAGAACAGGACCTTATCTGAGCCACGAAACCTGTGTATATTAAATATGGAGTAATCTCAGCATTAATAAGCCTGTTAACAAGCAGAATCACTGAAGGAAAGAAGAGAACAGAAAAAGAGACGAACAGAAACACAAGAACTACAACTGACTTCAGTCACAGCCTTAGATGAAATCCACTGAAGAGAAAAGAAGACATTAAATCTGTGAAGATCTCAGCAGAGGAGGAATAAACAACTCCACAAACAGAATTACCAGCTTCACTTATTACTAACCAGACTGACTTTATTTCTGTCAGACGTCTACAGAAGTTTTTATGTTTATACAGGGGGGGCTAAAGATCATTCTCACACATTGGACAGTTTATTCAAGAACTTGTGGACTTACAGGATTAATTAGGCCCAATCCCCCTTTCCCCTTCGTCTACCCCTAACCCTTCGCCTTCCCCCTTGACCCGTGAAACAGAGTGGCAAGGCGTAGGGGTGAAAATATTCCCCTAAGAAATGGGACACCACTACTACACCGTTACACGTCATTATTTATACGTCGTCGCCTACATCACAGGAGATGCGCCGATGTTTATCACAAACTTCCAAGATGCACAGGACTTGTATTCTGTGGTGTTGTATTAACACGTTGGAGGTACAGACCTATGTTTGTCCTATTTTGACCTATTTATTTATTTACTGTGTGAAATTGTGTGAAATATGACATTGTGTGGCGTTCATGTGCGTTCAACTCATAAATACGATCTTTACGAGATGACTTGAACGCACCAATAGCTTGTGTGCTTTGTTCGGGGGGAGAGGAGATTTTTTTTTACAAATGTTTCTTTGAAGTAACTGACCGTAAATATGAACACAAGATTGAATGTAACATAAAGCAAATCATTATTTGTCGTTAAAATACTTATTAAAGTCAACAATTCTTACATTTATGGGTCTCCTTTTTTGCTTGGGCAGCCATTTTGCGTCTGTAGCCGGTGTATGCGGTGACACTTCTCATACCCCTTCGTTTGAAGTGTGGGTCCCCGAAAAATCTTCGTTTGAAGGGCTATCTGGCCCTTCCCCTTAGCCCTCCCCCTCCAACCAAAAGAGAATCGAGACAGCCCTACCCCTTCACGTGCACGCGCAAAACAGAGGGGAAGGGGAAAGTGAAGGGGTAAGGGGTAGAATTGGGATTGGCCCTATCTCTCAGAAAGTTTTAGCAACCACTCTTAGCAACTTAAACACATGTTTGATCTCATCAATATTGTCCATTGAAGCTCTAGTAGAGTATTGTGAGAGATCGAGTAAGCGAGTGTACCTGCATTTACAGTACATAAAGCATTTTCCTTCAGGTCAGTCCCTATATATTCATAACAAAAAATCAGTTTGAATGTCCGCTGCGATATCTTGTCCTTTTAACAGTTAAGGGTTTTCCCGTGCCCATGTCAGTCAGTTGCGTCTTCCTTCTCCGTGATCACAAGTTTGAATCATTTCAATGTAAAAGTCTTCTCTACTGACTGACTCTCTTATAAAGAGTCTTTGCCGCCATCTATTGGCGAAATAATGTATGTAACTTCTGTTGCTGTTTATGGTCAGGGACTATTTTTTCCAGCGGAAGGAAGGCTTTTAGTGATTTTTACTTCATGAGAGTTTCATAGATACATATTTTTCGGCTTTAATATTTGTATTGTGTGGTAACCGTTTTAAAAAAAGCAATAAGGTACTCGAGGCAAGTGCTGTATTCACGGCTGATAATTCATTAATTCATTCATACAATTAACTTAAAACTTTCATGTAATCTCAATGTGAATACTTATTAGTATAAACCTAGCTAGATTTAACAAGCTAGTTTGTTAACATATTAGCATAGTATGTTATACAGAAGCACTTGCTGTGTGCGGGCAACAATAAGTTATTATTTGGTGTCAAATCAAGCGCATGCACCACTCGTCACCATGGTAACAACATTAACAGAAATTCTTCTAAATTAGCATAGCAAAACATTAATCACTACTAAATCTCCCACTTAACATTAATCGTACGCACAAAAAAAAACCCCCCCCATTATATTACACTTAATTTTAGCATTTACTCTCCCTTTCGAGTACCATCGTCAAAGCATGCTGGGAAATAGACATCCCAGCCGTTTCAATAAAACTTAAGTTCATCTAAATTAAAATAAATAATTTCATAAAACTCAAAACAATGAAACGGTTCAGTTTACTTAAAATATATCAGTTCTGTGAACGTGAAAGAAAAATAAAGTGCTAAATACTCATAAAAGTTCATTCGACTGAACTAATCAGTTTAATTTAAGTTTGTCCAACTCAAACCAAGAGCGTTAGGGTTTACAGTGACATCGCAGAGCTATTTTATAATATGTAAAAGGGCCGATGGTTTGGCTAGATTAGGGGGGAGTCTGCTTTTTCAGTGATGTGTAGTGTATTAAGCCTTTAAACCTTCCTATGAAAAGACTTTAGAGTGATGTACCTTTGTCTTTGTGTGATTTCTAAATAGCTTTTTGCTTCGAATCAAATGTTTATTTATGGAAGAAATTAATGGGGGGGGGGGGGGGGGGGGGTGTCTGTGCAGTGAAAGATAAGTCGTGCCAGAGCAGGCATTAATGAGAGATGACCTGTGCTTCGAGGAGTTGTGGGAAAAGGTCACTTTAATTAGAGCGCTGCGCGTCCTTGTCTTGTCGCGTTGGTCTGCATAACAGATTACAGATATTACTGCGCCTCCGGTAACGGCTCCCCCGCCTCCGCGTCCTCATTACAGACCCCGCTGGAGACACGGGCCTTCCTTCCGTCTCCGCAAGCGCATCATAACACGTGTGCGCACTTAAAAAAGCGTTTGGGTTACACATATTGGGTGATTTTTAAATCGTTGGGTATTTTATAGTAATAGTAATAACCCGGCTGTTGGGTTAAATACGTATGTACACTTGTGTATTTTTAATTTTAAGTACACTATTAAATTCTAGTCTCCCCAATATTTAGTTTTGTCATTTAAATATATATTTGTTAAGACATATTTGTGTATTTCAATTTTTTTTTTTAAATAATGTCATAAATAAATATAAATTGTTAACTTAACTGTTGGGTTACTTATGGGTTAAAATAACCCACAGTTGGGAAGTTGCCATATACCACCCCATGGTTGGGTTACTCCTTGGGTTATTTTTAACCCAACATTATTACTTGATGACAAATTGAAGTTGAGACATTTATTTTTTTTATTTTTTATTTATACAAATAAACAATCTGCATTTGAAAACAAAAACAAAAGCTTATTTCATTCATTAAAATAATGCCATAAATAAATATAAATTGTTAACTTAACTGTTGGGTTAGGCTACTTTTAACCCAGCTGGCTTTTAACCCAATGCATTGGGTTAAATAACCCACTGTTGGGAAGTTGCCATATACCACCCCATAGTTGGGTTACTCGTTGGGTTATTTTTAACCCAACATTATTAAGTAAGTACTAAATGACCCCGGGTCAGTTTATCATCAGTCTTATGAAGACTAAGAAACTCATTTCTCCTATACTCGACATTTTTTCTGACAAAAAAATATATAATAAGTTACCGCTGCAATATCAGGGTGTTATGGCAAGCCGTTTAACTTTTATTAATTTCCAGGATATGAATTCTTGATATCAACAATTTAATTCTTGATATCTGTAATTGTATTTTCACTTGTGAAATGTCACCTGCCATTCAAAATCAACTGTTGATATCAAGAATTTGATTTCTTACTAGAAATATCATTTTTGATATCAGGAATTCACATTTTTACTAGTAACAATGTAATTATTGATATAAATAATAATTCAATTGTCACTAGAAATAGAAATGTCTATTTTGATATTATGCTACTAGTAAAATTTTTCATTTTTTATGTCAATATTATTTCAGATCATAGTTTGTCAATGTAGATTGTTTATTTGTAAAAAAAAAAAAAAATAATATATATATATATGTCTTAACTTCATCAATGAATATATGTTAATTAATTTAATATATTTAATTAATTAAATAAAATATATTAATATTAAAAAATAACCCAACGAGTAACCCAACTATGGGGTGGTATGGCAACTTCCCAACTGTGGGTTATTTTAACCCATAAGTAACCCAACAGTTAAGTTAACAAGTGATATTTATTTATGACAAACTTTGACTTTGGCTTCACAATAAGGATCATGTTGTCCTCACGCTAAACATGATATATGCCCTCCATTTACTCTCAGTGTGTGTGTGTGTGTGTGTGTGTGTGTGTGTGTGTGTGTGTGTGTGTGTGTGTGTGTGTGTGTGTGTGTTCGTGTGTTTTACACGTGCTCGTTCATTAGACAATCCAGTAAGGGCTGAATAGAGATTTCAGAGCAAGCAATTACATCTCTATCACAATGGATACACACATCAAGGAAGCACATGGTCAAAAGAAAAGAAAAAAGAAAGACCGTCACATGTGAGCAGCACTTTAATGAATTCACAGCTCGTCTCAACTTTAACAGTAAAATCAAGGGTTTTATCACACACTCCCCTTCCAAACGCATTATAATGGACACCAGATGGCAGCAAACTCTTAAAGGTCCCATGACATGGGGTTATTATATTATTTTATAATGTGTCCTGGGTTGCCCTTATAATGTTAGTATATTTTTTAGATAGAAAATAGTCATAATTTAGAAACAAAAGGCATTTTTCCTAGCCCAGTTTTAGCCTCTGATTTGAACGCTCTGTTTGAAGGGGCGTGTCTGTGTGAGTCTTCAGTGTAACCGCCCACTGCTGTGATTGGCTGACATGCTTGCATATGAAATAGCTACTTTACATGTGAAACTCTCTCGAATACTTTTACTACAGTTATTATACGTTTTTACTATTACAGCTATCGAGATTAACAAATCGTCAGAAGTTTTTAAAGTATTTAGATCTATTCCCATCACATAAAATGTTGCCGTGATGAGCATTGAGCAGATGACAGTCTGTTGTTGATCGCGAGAATGAAGATCTTATCATTGCAACGCAGTTTCTGCACTCTCTCAGCTTTCACCAATGCAAACACGATGATGTAAATACAGTAAGAGCTTCATGTGCAGTGTAACGTGCGTCATTGATTTCATAACGAGTTTGGCAAGTGTCCAGATAAACTCGATCGCGCTGTGTCCATGAGAAAATGAGCTAGGAAGTAGGAACGCGTGCGCGCGATTCCTACAAAGATTGTTCTTTGATCGCTTTCTGTATACAATTTATTCACAATTTAAATACGATTATTTTCATCCTACTAAAAGAAACGATGTGAAGTTTATATTTTAGTCACTGGCTTGACTTACTGAGGCATAAACAGCAGTATTGAACGATTTGAGAGAAAGATTACCTGTCTGAACTTGAACAATTACACATCAGAAATTGTTGCTCGGCTCGATCGATGTATTTTCAGACGTTCGTCGAGGCCAGCTCTGTAGTGATCCAAGTTGAGGAAACAGTCGTCGGTGAAATGTTTGCCGCAGACATGCAAAACTTTGAGGAGTTGTGTCGGCGCATTTCCAGAGGAAATGAAATTAATCCACTGGTTCTTCTGGAGCTTGGATGAAGGAACTAAAAAAAGGCTTCGGTGTTCATTTGTACATCCAATTATTGAGCAATTATTATGCTTCGCTCGCTCGAAAGCCATGATATCTCCGTGGACAAACTAAAATCGCGCGCACGCGTTCCTGCTTCCTAGCTCATTTTCTCATGCGGGAAAAATTCTCTGGGCGGGCAAAGCAGACAAAGGGGAGGTAACATTTCCTCCGTATGACGTCATACGGAGGAGATTCAAGATCAGCCCGATTGAGCTTCCACTTTCTCAAAGGCAGAGAAATATAGCAAAAGCTCGATTTACACCGATTTAAATTTCTAGAAACTTGGGGACCATATACAGGCTAGGGGAACTCATATTAATGTTAAAAAACCTCAAAAAGTGAAAATTTCATGTCATGGGACCTTTAAAAGCCGATGTGCACGTGACATTTTGCATTGCAAAGTCAAACTGTTGGTTACACTTGTCTGCTTAATATCCGCTAACTCTTTATTGTGATGCTGCTCGACATGACAATAACTTTATAATTACATCATGTCAACTTGCTCTAGCTACTGAAATAAAGTGTAACCAGACTCTTATTGATCTGAGAATAAGAAACACGTATGATAAGTTTATTAAACGCTACGGTGATAATGCTGCACGTGCAGTGCAGGAGGAGGGAGAGAGTTACATCAGCTGTCCTTGTTCAGGTGTCTTATTTTTACCACAGAAATCTGGGTTACACTGATCGAGTCCCGGTCCTGACACGAGAGCCAGCATATGTGACTTTGGCAGCTTATAAGGCCTGCATATTCAGATCTGGACCGTGTCAAGTCAACACGACATCAACATATGTGATTATTTACTTTCTTAATAGGCTACTCAATCTCAATCTACTAGCTAGTTTATAACTTACTCTGTACTTTGTTCCATTGCCCCATTTGTTCGTAAGACAGAGAGCTAGTAGGTCGTACTCAGTATAGGGTCGTAAACTCTCCGTAAAGTAATGCGTAGTCGCATAATATGACGTTAATATGACGGGAATATATGTCTCATACAAAAAAATATATATAATAAGAAAAATTCTCCCCGTCGGGGAATCGAACCCCGGTCTTCCGCGTGACAGGCGGAGATACTGTCCACTATACTAACGAGGAGCGGCCGAGGAAATAGGTTTAAATGATGGCAAAATATGTTTCTATTATCCCACGACACTTAACCGTGAATAACAAAAGTGTTTTTATATAATGTAACTGAACGCATAAGAAATAACATTGATTATGACTGATTTTATGTGACACGCACAGCACGGGCCGATGGGACCGATACACAGGACGGGTGCGTGTTGATGAGCCGCTAAAGTAATCTTTTCACATAATGTTCTCTCTCTTAAAATGTAAGCGAGTGTAAATGTCAGCATTATCAAATATGTCTAAAGACTTTAAGTCTGTCAGGTAAAAGAAGAGCTTATGCAGTTCAGTCAGTCGGATATTTTAGTCCAACCGTTAGCCTAACTTACTCCTGATCGGAGGCTGCCGTAAGTATTTAGTTTACAAAGAGTTACGCTTCAACTAAGTGTAATGGTGCAACGCAAAATTTATATTTAGTAAGCTAGTGCGTAAGTTGTATCTTAGTTGGTGCCCATTTACCTCAAAATGAAGCTAAGTTGTTGTAACTTACTTACGCACAGCCCCTTTCTTCCCACATCATGGTGTGACCCTGGACCACAAAACCAGTCACATGGGTAAATTTTTTGAAATTGAGATGAACGCCTGAAAAAATAATAAATCATCTTTCCATTGATGTGTGGTTTGTTATGATAGGACAATATTTGGTCGAGTTACAACTAAAAAATGTAAACATTGAGAAAATCTCCTTTAAAGTTGTGCATTTATGTTCACGATTGTGCTGCATTCACTCACAAAAATACATGTTTTATATATTTACGGTAGGAAATTTACTAAATATCTTCATGGATCATGATCTTAATATCCTAATGATTTTTGGCATAAAAGAAAAATGGATAATTTTGACCCATACAATGTATAGTTGGCTATTGCCACAGATATACCCGTGCGACTCCAGACTGGGTTTGTGGTCCAGGCTCACACACGTAAACTGTATTCTCGGGCTGTTAAGGTCTAGCTGGTGTGAAGCTGGCACAGGACCCGCTGGTCTTCAGTCGTCGGCCAACACTAACATCTGCTCCATCAGTGTAAAACTGCTCTCATCGGCCTCCTCCCCCCCCCCCCCGAACACTCCCACTAATGACGGCCACTCCTGCCATCAAAGCCACATTCCCTTAGGCTACATACTCTTCTGGGAACTGTTTAGGACAACTCGCAGAACGCCAACACAATACCTTACCATCGCTGGAGGTTATAGACACACTTGTTGTTGTAATTTTAATGGAAAAAGGATGTAATGTGATTCGAATCGATAGTAAAGTTATAGCTCTATGCTGGAGCTGCACCATTCTGGAAGAATTGAGGATCAAGATTATTATTATTTTTTCAAATAGAGATTCTCCCACGATTCTGAACAGACAACTAATCAAAATAACATGTAAGTTACTAGAGGTTCTGATAAAATGTTAATTACTGCCATACATTTTTTTTACGGAAGCCCCTGAACCGCAACATAAAAAAATATATATTCTCAAAATATTACGACTTTATTCTCGTAATGTTTCGACTTTAATCTTAAAATATTTTGACTTTATTCTCGTAATGTTTCGACTTTAATCTCAAAATATTTCGACTTTATTCTCGTAATGTTTCGACTTTAATCTCAAAATGTTTCGACTTTAATCTCAAAATGTTTCGACTTTAATCTCAAAATGTTTCGACTTTATTCTCGTAATGTTTCGACTTTATTCTCGTAATGTTTCGACTTTATTCTTGTAATGTTTCGACTTTGTTCTCGTAATGTTTCGACTTTAATCTCAAAATGTTTCGACTTTATTCTCGTAATGTTTCGACTTTATTCTCGTAATGTTTCGACTTTATTCTTGTAATGTTTCGACTTTATTCTCGTAATGTTTCGACTTTAATCTCAAAATATTTAGACTTTAATCTCAAAATATTTAGACTTTATTCTCGTAATATTTAGACTTTAATCTCAAAATGTTTCGACTTTATTCTCGTAATGTTTCGACTTTATTCTCGTAATGTTTCGACTTTAATCTCAAAATGTTTCGACTTTAATCTCAAAATATTTAGACTTTAATCTCAAAATATTTAGACTTTATTCTCGTAATATTTCGACTTTAATCTCAAAATGTTTCGACTTTATTCTCGTAATGTTTCGACTTTAATCTCAAAATGTTTCGACTTTATTCTCGTTATGTTTCAACTTTAATCTCAAAATGTTTAGATTTTAATCTCAAAATATTTCAACTTTAATCTAAAAATATTTCGACTCTAAACTCAAAATGTTTCGACTTTAATCTCAAATATTTCGACTTTATTCTCAAATATTTCGAATTTATTCTCAAAATATTTCGACTTTATTCTCAAAATATTTCGACTTTATTCTCAAAATATTTCGACTTTATTCTCAAAATATTTCGACTTTATTCTCAAAATGTTTCGACATTAATCTAAAAATATTTCGACTTTAATCTAAAGATATTTCGACTCTAATCTCAAAATGTTTCGACATTAATCTCAAAATATTTCGATTTAAATCTCAAAAGATTTCGAATCTAATCTCAAAATATTTCGACTTTAATCTAAAAATATTTCGACTTTAATCTCAGATATTTCGACTTTAATCTCAAAATGTTTCGACTTTAATCTAAAAATATTTCGACTTTAATCTAAAAATATTTCGACTCTAATCTCAAAATGTTTCGACTCTAATCTCAAAATGTTTCGACTTAAATCTCTAAATATTTAGACTTTAATCTCTCTTTTTTTACGTAAATAATTTGTTTAATTTTTAAGTTTGTTTAAACTCGGTTTGAACGAATGATTCAATGACTCACCCATAAATGCTTCACTTGGTTAATAACTGGATGAATCAGCGTTTTTAAACAAATCTATTGAATGAATGATTCAATGACAAATAAATGTTTCACAGTGACTTATCGCCACCTACTGGTGTAACGATTTAATTGATAAAAATCGTTATTTGATGCGCCAGGTTACCATCAAAAAGTACTTGGCTTTATTTTGATCTCTACTGTACACATCCGTGTTTTTATCCCGAATTAAAAACTTTACAGCCTGTACTTCTGTGATTAATATGAATATTTGTAAGACAGAAATAATGATACTGTGTGGTTTGTGAAGCGATTTCATATCGATCCATCTCTCTGGATCAGCGTGAACACAGATCTGAATGTTGTGTTGACGCGAGAGCAAATATTGTTGCGTGAATGTGTGTTGGAGATTAATATTTTGTAAATAAAGTGGTAGTTTTTTTTCGCAAACAAAGCACTCGCGTCACTTTATAAAATTGAGATTAAATGAATGAAGTCACGTGGATTACTTTAATGATGTCTTTCCTACCTTTCTGGAGCTTGAAAGTGGTAGTTGCGTAACCTGTCAATGGAGGGACCGAAAACTCTCAGATTTCCTCAAAAATATCTTGATTTGTGTTTCCGAAGATGAATGAAAGTCGTACAGGTTAAAAACGACATGAGGGTGAGATAATTAATGACAGAATTTACATTTTTAGGTGAACTATCCCTTTAAGAATACAAACTAAATACACAGTGGTTGCATATATCATGGCATATATCATTTTAAACAAGTACCGTACTTGTAAAAACTATGTGAATGTGTGTGTTTAATCCTGGAAGTACTACATTCGTCATGTCGAAGACTTTTTGCTTATGACATTTTCTGGCAAGTTATTATTCAGTAATTTTACAGAAATTGTCATTATTAACCCTTAAAACAACAAAATGCGACGTGTAATTCAATTTGTAGGTAAAACACCTGTTAATAAAGTACATTGCGCCCTATTTTTACGGACTTTTAATGTACTCTTTTAGCGTACTGTGAATTTGGACATGCTTCTTTTGTCACATTCATAAAAATTATAGTGATATTAATGAATTTTTACAGTTTTAAATGTAAGGTCGAGTGCAGTTCTAAGACTCTTTTCTCTCTTTCTCGTCTCGTCTTTTATAACCCTCTCCCTCGAACGCCTCTGTTGTTGAAAGATTGGGTCATCCGCCAGACCAGCATGAAGTCTCACGGATGGGGAAAACTTAAGGGACATCAAAGGAAGAGAGGCTATTAAACACAGCAGCTGCTACACTGTCTCAACGTCTCCTCTGTAGTTACGTTACCAACGTCCCTTTAAAGGAACACGCCGACCTTTTGTGACTTTAGCTTCTTCCCCGTATCCCCCAGAGTTAGATAAGTCCATACATACCCTTCTCATCTCCGTGCGCGCCGTTACTCTGTCTGACGCACCCACCGCTAGCCTAGCTTAGCACAAAGACTGGAGGTAAATGGCTCCAGCTAGCATACCGCTCCCAATAAGTGACAAAATAACACCAACGTTTTCCTATTTACATGTTGTGATTTGTTTAGTCACAGCGTGTACAAATAACAAGGTCACATGACACACAGCCATCTTCTAACCGTATACACACTGGGAACTGTATTCTCAGAAGGCGAAGCACTGCTACTTCTGCGGAGGTATTAGCGTGCAGCGGCTGAGACGCCCCGTGGAGAGTTCGTTCAGTGTTGCGCTAATCACTCGCCCAAGTAGCAGAGCTTCAGCTTAGACGTTTCATTGTTCGGAGGCCTCTTTGAGGCTTATAGCTTGGGCAGTGACCGCATAGGGAATAATGTCACTAGCCGCGTTTCCATTACAGATTTGCGCGTAACTTTTGCGAAATGACGGCGTTTCCATTAACCGATGTTATGCGACTAAAACATAAACATTTTCTCTCGCGATATTCATTCCAGAAATCATGGCAACAGGTGTTGGTAGGTTTATATATCACAGACACCGCGCGAGAAATTATTATTATTAATGTAAGGAGACGTGTGTGTGTGTGTGTGTGTGTGTGTGTGTGTGTGTGTGTGTGTGTGTTATCCAATCATTAATGGAGAGGAAAGACCGTTATACTGTGAGCGGCTCATATGAGGAGTTTCTGGTGTTTCTCCCTCAGTTCTGCTTCGAGATCTTGATTGTGTTTCTCTGAGGTTCAGAATCCAGTATTCCTGTAAATCTTTTGTGTTTTATGAGTTTAATGAAGAACTGTCTCGTCTTCTGTCCCAACACACCGCCTCCTCTACGTCAGGTGACTGTAAATGCACAGAAACTGTTTCCATCGCAGTTTTGCGAAATATTTCTTTTTTGAATTGCCTGAAAAACCTCCTCATGCGAGCGTGAAAACTATTTTTTGCGATAAATGGGAGTTTCCATTGGGCGTATTTTCAATTCGCAATTTCAATTTGCGCAATTTGAAGCGTAATGGAAACGCGGCTACAGACATGGTGCACTCTATTATTGTCAACAAACCGTCTCGGCCCTCGGATACGACGTCACTTCCACACTTCAAGCGTGCTGGTAGGTTTTGCGTGTCCGAGTCGGAGAAAGAAAATGGATGCCACCTGGAAAGCTGTTGCTATGGTAGCACTAGCCAGGCGCTCCAAAATAAGTATGTGCTTCACCAAGTTTATCTTCTGTTAGCAACGCAGTAACACCCGTTTGAATATTGCACTTACCACAAGACCGATTCCCATACGCACAGGCACTAGCTAAGCTTCCACTTGTCAATCGAATGATCTGAAGTTCGGTAAAAAAACTAACGCGAATAAAGCTGGTGAAAGTGTGTTTCCATCTAACGGCTTTAAAGCGAATAAAAACCTGTGCGTAATGACGTCACTGCTGTTTTGCAATCAAATTGGTGTATCGAATTGATTTGAAAGATTTTCAAGGTGTTGCCGTTCATTTTCGCGCTGAATCGCACAACATTCAAGCCAACATTTGCGAACAAAGTTTTGCTAGACAAAATGCCATTCATTATTTATTTGGCTAATAATGTTTCCATCAGCGTTTATCACATACGCCGTATATCCAATCAAGATACAATCCGATGAGACCGAACGCATTTCATTTGAATCGATATTCATGAAATTCAATCGAATTTTACTGTTTCCATAAGACATTTTTCATTCGATATCCCTTCATTCGGATAAAAACGTGTGGATGGAAACATGATACGGACGCAGTAAGGTATTGCAGTAATACGAGTGATTCAAATCGTCATTTAAACAACCAAAGCGGTCCAAAAACAATGAAAACAAAAACAATTATCTGCCAATGGGGTAGAATAAATAATCTTAATTCAAATTGTTTCAAGTTTATTTTTCTTACCCCAGATAATTTCTTATGGCATTTTACTTATCTATAGTAAATGCTTCTTGATTTTTAGAATTTCTAGATATTTGGACTGAAAACAAGACAAAAAATACTAAGTAAGAAAAGCATTTGTTTGCAGTGTACACATTTCCCACTAAAAATAGCCTTTTTTGAGTACATTTTATCGTCCATTACAATTGCTTATGTTCTCATTTAGTTTCTAGCTTCTTGTTCTTCTAGATAATTCAGAGGGTTTAGTCATTTATCCGTCATTAATCAATCAGTTACATACATAACTATGTGAGTGAGACAAATCTGACTAAAAGATTTGTATAAGAAGAAAAACAGTCGTGGATGTGAAAATCCCTGAACAAAATCGACTTGTTTTGAGTTGGCTAGTAAGACGGCGCCCCAGTTCCTAAAAGTTACTTTGGATAAAAGTGTCTGCTAAATAAACAAATGTAAATGTAAAAAAGAGAGAGTAAGATTGCCCCAAAAAGTCAATGTCGGACTACAAGACCATCTACATTTTACATTTACTGTACATTTTGCATTCGGCAAACGGTTATATTGTATTTAAAGTACACATTTTAATCAGTTCATGCATTACCAGATCTATTTTGAGGTGCTTTAAATAATCCAGAACCCAAATCAGGATCTATACGAGGCTCTTGACAAGAAGGCTGGCTGCTGAACTCAAGGAT
Organism: Phoxinus dragarum; assembly: GCA_033366665.1. Taxonomy (NCBI): domain Eukaryota; kingdom Metazoa; phylum Chordata; class Actinopteri; order Cypriniformes; family Leuciscidae; genus Phoxinus; species Phoxinus dragarum. Next base: position 59,671 of record JARPMJ010003932.1, read on the forward strand.
CTGTGAAGACACACATCAACAGGCTCATGTTCAGATGCAGATCGGGTGTTGTGTGTGTGTGTGTGTGTGTGTGTCCCATCTGTGCTCATTCCTGCGCTTCACACTGGCGGCAGACAAGGTGCAATTTGTTCCATTTGGACTATAACTGTCAGGAAGAGATATACCCCCACTTAAATAGCAGCCCATAATCTCCTCCACTCCCCGTATTATCCTAATTGAACCCATGGGCTGCCAACCCCATCAATAGCTGAGCTCATCTCCAAATTAATAAAACATAGGCCCCCCGAAGTACGGCCACATTACAGCCGAAGGCACATGGATACAAGGGCAGAGAACGGGCTCAATCTGGGACCGCGGCAAACTGATTATCTTCGGTTATTATCGTCCAAAAATCGTTTTTTTAATTATTGTGATTTTAAGAGTAAAAGAAATATGCTACGGTGGAAAAACTGTTAATTGGTTACCAGAAAGTTTTTATATAATTTTACGGTAAAATACTGTTAAATTTACAGTTTTCCGAAGTGAAAAAGAACAAGTCGCATAATTTACAGTGAAAAAAAAAAGTACATTGACATTTGCACAATTCCCTGCGTGACACTTCACATTTTAAGTATTTTTGCTGAAATAACTAGTTTTTTTCTAATCAGTTATTAGGGTTTTATGTTACATTTAATATTGTTAAATTAATGTTTACTCCATGATGTACTTAGTGTTTGTGATGAGCATGGTACAATACAAATATTAGTGCTTCAATAGATCTGTAAATTAACATTATATCAGATAATGAAATACAATTTTACTCAATTTAAGTTAAGTCTATAAGTAAGTAAGAAGTTTAGTAATACCTAAAATGTTGCTACCGTATATTTTTATGGTAAATTTCTAGCAGCCGTTTTTTTTACCTTAATTTTTTTTAACGATGTATAAGCAGGTTTTGTAGAGATGTTTTGCTAATTCGTTATCGTATCACCCTAAAACAGTCCAGAAAGGGAAGAAATATTTTACCTACAACACATGAAAACCTATAGGGATGCACGATATATCGGCCACCATATCGGTTTCGGCCGATATATGGTATTTTTAATGTTATCGTTATCGGCCCCGATAAGAAAATTTGTCCCGATATATTTAAAGCCGATAAATAATGCATTATTTCCTTCAGCTAAGACTCTTCAGATGCGCACTGTTCAACATGCTTGAAATATGATTGGAATCACTTCGGAAAAGGGTAATACAGTAAAGTCTGTCAAATAGGCCACATAAAATTAACATCTAATTAATTATAGAACATTACAATTGTGTGTTTGGGGACATGGCTTTTAATGGTGAGACTTTAGTTTTTGTAATCAGGCTCTCAAAAATTATTTAAAAAAAATTATTTAGATTTATCGGCCGATATACCGGTTATCGGCTTTCAAATATAAAGAATTATCGGTTTTCAGTTCCGGCCCAAATTTTCATATCGGTGCATCTCTATCAACAACACATGAAAACCCATTAGCATCGACATGTATTGTTCTTTAACACGTCTTTTAAGACGGCTAACAATGCAGTCACGTGTTAAACACGTGCACACTCCCCGTCTGTACTGGCACGGTGAGGGTCTCGTAATAAAAGTGTGCCTGTAATGAAAGCAACTTTAAATGCAGGCAGTGTGAAGCCTTTATTAAATACATTCATCATGTAGCGGTTACAGTCAGTACTTTAATAAGCGAGAGACTCAAACTCACGCTGAGAGCAAAACACACACAAACACTGCAGCATCTCTCTGTGCTCCACAGCAATGCCTTCTTTCCTGGCAGTGAATGCAAAACTATCTGATCGCTCTTACCCCGCACATCTCTAACTGTACCCTTGATTTCTGCTGTCTAAAACAGACAATGCATGCTTGTAGAAACCCAAGGCAGCGGGTCCTTGAGCGCTCCTCAAACGCTCCGGCTATTCAGCGTCGGCATGAACGGCACAAAGGAAGCCAGCAGCGCTCAAGACACTGTTATAGTTCATCAAGGCTAGCATTTCAAAACTGGTCTCTCATAGTTCCCAGCAGAGTGTGTGTGTGAATTTTTTAGCTCAAAATACCCCACAGATATTTGTATATAGATTTCTAAAATTGTCGCTTTTTGAGGGTGAGCAAAAACAGACACAGTTTTTGTGTCTGTCCCTTTAAATGCAAATGAGCTGCTGCTCCCGGCACAGGGGGCGGAGCTTCAAGAGGTCACACTGAACATTATTCAAACTGAACTCAGAAAGAAGAAGTGACAACATATAGAAGAACAGGACATTTCTGAATGGTTAGTTGATGAATTTATGTTGCTGATGTGTAGTTATCTTCTAGTCATTGATTAGCATATTCTGTCTTGATAATCTATAAATCGTGTCCAGGGGGCGGGGTTTATGTAAATTTTAGAGTTGGTGGTGTCACAAACCCATGAAGAAGTTCATTGTAGTCTCTACCAGCCGTTTGTTGTAGTCCTTAAAAAACGATTTCTTTAAAAGCAAATATCTCCCTTTGTTTTGAACTTTGAGCGTTGTAACTTTGCAGATGTTGTTTATGATCAAACAGCAACATTACACACTAACTACAGTTAGAAAAGTGAAATCATATTCAACCATCCCTTTAATGTTGTCTATCTAGTGTTTTTACTGACCTTCTCTCTAAGATTAAACATGGACACATTTTACAAGTGCTGGTCAGTGTACGGGAGTATGGTTTGAACATAGGAAGATATTGTGAGTGTCCTGCAATTATTATGATTATTATTATTTCTCCCTTCCTCACATTTACATTTTATTAGTACATTGATAATCTCTTTTTTTTTCAGTATGTGAAATATTTGTCCAGTGAAAATAATCTGAATTTGTATCTTTTATGATGGGACCTTGAACCTTTCATGGACTTGAAAGGACCATTACTAATATTGTCCTTATAATTAATATATATATATATATATATATATATATATATATATATATATATATATATATATATATATATATATATATTCACTTTTCCTCTCACTCTTCTGAGACTATTGGGAGAATAATAATCCATGATATGATGTTAACAATATATGACAACATAATAGTATTTGATACCCCTAGTGACCTGTTTGTTCTGTTATTTTAAATCTGTTCGACTAAAAGCATATATAAAACAATAAAAAATAAAATAAAAGTTGAATAAAAGAACCAAAGACAGTCTCAAAAACACGGTGTGAAATCGCTGGTGTTTCTGACGTCACACACTACCTTGTAACCAATCAGATCAACGTGTGATCGTTAACCAGTGAGTGGAGGCGGGGCTCATTTGCATATCCCACTACAGATCAAACTCAATCTTATGATGGTAGTGTGAACACATTTGCGCTAATACAGAGGTGTGTGTGGTACTTGTGTTGCGATATAGTGTTCGTTCTGACAAACTAACACAACGGTGCGTGAAATTGAGCTTGTGTTGCTAGAAGTGTCTGCGTTCATGAACCTGAGGATTAGTTTCAAAGCCACAATCTGCTAGCCAACCGTTAAAAACCCTGTTCTGGAGACCGGACCAGAGTAGGGTCAGTAGTCCGAGCTAATGCTGTATTTACACTTCACTGTTGTTCTTCAGTCATTTGAGTTATGTAAGACATGTTAATGTTTGTTTGCGACAATAAACGTTTGATCTTTCAGTGAAACGCTCTCGCCGTCATCTGAAGCGACACATTAAACGTCTGACCTCGAGGACGCTAACTGGAGAATTTACAGCCGCTGTGTATGAGAGAGACACGAGACCTCGTGAAGTCCGTCAAGCAGTGTTACTCTCGCTCTGGAAGTTTTCTCCCTGGTGCTTCGAGTGCAATAGCGCTCTGCCTTTATTTGCATTGGCATTTAGATGTCATCGGGGGGGCAGAGATTGATCGGTTTGGTTCCTTGTCTCGTTGCCTCAGAAATCATGAAACTTTGTGATTTCTATTGAGTTTTTCTTTTCAAATTTCAAATTCATCTGATCGGTCACCATATTTTTTAATGTTATCGGCCTGATAAAAAAAAGTAACCGATATATTAAAGCCGATAAATAATGCATTATCTCCTTCAGCTGAGACACTTCAGATGCGCACTGTTCAACATGATGGGTTTGAATTGCTTGAAATATGATTTAAATCACTTCGAAAAAGAAAAATGCGGTAAAATACAAGAGTCTGTCATATCGGCTATATAAAATTATCATGAGAACGTTATAATTGTGTGTTTGGGACATGGATTTTAATGGTGAGACTTTTGTTTTGTAATCAAGCTTCCTATAATCAGGCTCTCAAAAAATTATATAAAAATGTGGATTTAAATTTATCGGCCGATATATCGGTTATCGGCTTTCAAATATAAAGAATTATCGGTTATCGGTATCGGGCAAATTTTCATATCAGTGCAACTCTAGTCTGAGCACAGCAGTCTAGAAACACACACACACACACACACACACACACACACACACACACACACACTCAGTATATTATCCTAGTATAATCGTCATGTTTTGTTTTTGTTTAATTTTCATTTTTCCAACTCCTTGAATTTGCGTCCTTGTTTGTTACTATGGTTTCGCATTAGTGCACACCTGTTCCTTGTTTTGTTAATGATCATTCGACGTGTATAAATGCCTGCGTTCACTCCATGCCGTAATTATCATGGAATTGTGCTTTTCTATGGCAACACTATCAATGCCTAAATGAATTTGCGGTGTCAGGTGGTACAAGTAGGAGCTCTCTCAAAACTCCCATTTTACCAGCTGTAGTTACGAACTCAGGAGGACGCGAGCGCTTTTTACAAATCTCGTAATTACAGTAATTACATGCAGTGAAAACACCAAAGCTCTTAGTTTTTTCAGGATAGTTTGTGTCGTTGATAACGGTAAATGTGTGTTTCGTGTTCATTAAAGTTTCTGTATTTCACACTTAGAAGTTGTATATCTATATTTATAGACTTAATGTAGGTCTCAGTTCATTTAAAGTGAACTACTGGATAGCGGCTCAGAGAATTTGGTCTTGGAAGAATTTGACGTTTGAGTTCAAATGACAGTTTCATCTTTTAGTTTGCAGACATTGATATATTGTCAGTTGAATCTCATGACATATCCTGGTAATATTTTACTCCAATATCAAAAGAAATTGCATAAGAGTTTTGGACAATAAAATATATTCTACACCCTCCCCATTCTCATTACATTAAGTAAGTTAATACATAAATAAAGAGATCAAATGTGAAAAATATATTACCGATATAATAATGCTAAATTACTGGAACTGATCAATATCGTGGGATTTATTTTTGTTGTTTTTTTTACATTATTGAGAATCATCACCACAAATAATGTCGCACAAAAATGATCTTAATGTTTTCCTGAGACAAATCTGAGCACATACGGAGACTTCCTTGATCTCTTCTGACCCAGACAGCAGTGTCAGCCCAGAACCGGCACACATGGACTCCACACGGCCCAGATGTGGTCCAGATGTGAGCCGGACGTGGTCCAGCTGTGGGCCGGATGTGGGCCGATACTGGGAAACGTCTGGAAACAGGTGATGTTACTGGAGACCTTTCTTCCTTCAACAAAAGTCTCAGTTTGCTCTCCATCTAATCTCCTTGTTCTCTTCCTCATTCTTCCCTCGGGTCATTTTGACCCGAAACTCTTTTTTTTTTTTTTTTTTATAAAAAAATTGGGTGTTCATCAGAGGGTCCAAGACCCTGGGACTTTTGTTGCACTTGAACCATGAATGCACAAAAAAAATCGACCCCCTTAGGAATGAATGTAATGCGAGGAGTGCTTCAGTACACATAGAAAAAACCCTAAAAATGCTCACATTTCAAACTAAAAATGCTAAATATTTACCAAAAAAATATTTTATAATGTCTACATGTGTATCTGACTGCATCTGAAGAGGAACTGACTTTAGGACCCAGAGGAACAGCTCATTTTGCTCCATATAGAGATATAAGGCCATCTAGAGTCATGAAATATCATGTTTTATATATTTATAAGATATTATGAACTGAATTAAAAGGATTATGCATGACATTGTGAGTTATTTTGAATTTAAGTTGAAAGAATGTGAGGAATGTGTTATTTATTGCTCAAATCTAGCAATTTAAAGGTAAATAAGATAAATTAATAAAAAATCGCCCCAAAAAAGTGCATTAAAAACAAAAAAAAATATTATCAAAATGAAATAAAATAAGCTTTCTGGACAAAAAGAAAATTAGGTATATATCATTTTGACCCGCGAGAGACAGATGTGTTATAAAGTGCGAGGGAAGGAAGAAGGCTAGGTGTGTGTGTGTGTGTGTGTGTGTGTGTGTGTGTGTGTGTGTGTGTGTGTGTGTGTGTGTGTGTGTGTGTGTGTGTGTGTGTGTGTGTGTGTGTGTGTGTGTGTGTGTGTGTGTGTGTGTGTGTGTGTGTGTGTGTGCGCGCGCGTGTGTGTGACACATGGCATCCCTCATCACAGAACAGATGTTTGCAGATGTGCATCTGGCACAGCTGGATCTGAGGCGTCCCAGGTGTGTGTGTGCGGCGGTGGCAGATCTCTTCACTATCCATCCATCTACTCTACTGAGATATACTCACACGTCTGGACTGTATACGCTCACAGACACACTGCCATGTTGTGTGTGACTGCAAGACACCAACGTGACCTTCTGTGACCCCATGATCTCATTCTGGGCAATAGTGGCTAAAAACAGTTCACTGGTGTTCAGAGAGTCAGAAACATTGACATTAACACACAGGAAGAATGTGTAACACACATGCAAACAGGTGGAAATAATGCATCATGTGTGTGTGCTTTTCTTAAAAATAAGTCCATTCAGTCCATTTCTGTTTTTCAAATAAAACCAAATAATCCGGCTATCAATAATCCAAGTATCTTGGATGAAATGTGCATTTAGTGGTTATTTAAAAAGTGGGTTTGTGTACGTCTGAGAGTTCAGGAAAGCAGTGCAGCCATTTGATTGGCTATTGCATTTGATTGACAGTCATTTGTCTGTTGTGTTGTGAGATGCATTGACTCAGACACAGTTACACACACCACAAACTCACATCAAGAGTCAAACCGCCCAACTACAGGACACACTGATCATCGTAACGACGACCTAATGTTATAATAGTTTTCACACAGAAAATATTGTGGGAAAGTTATGTATTTTTCATTGGCTCAAGTTATTAAATATAGAAGTGAACCTTTACCCTACACTTTTTTAATTGGATGAAGAAAAGAAAAACATGCATTACAACGCTACATTTTCTAAATGTCATAATCATTTGTTAACAAACTTGTATTCGTTACTTCATTACATTGCTTAAATTAATGTATATCTAACTGTGATTTGTGTATATGTACATTTCTGAAATGCATAACTTAGACAGTCAAGCAATTATTGCTTGACTTTCTTCTGTTCACTTATTTTTATCCCATAAAATAAAAATCTTTGGCAATAGCCAACTATACACTGTACGGGTGAAATTGATCCATTTGTCTTTTATGCCAAAAATCATTAGGATATTAAGATCATGATCCATGAAGATATTTAGTAAATGTCCTACCGTAAATATATAAAACATGTATTTTTGTGAGTGAATGCAGCACAATCGTGAACATAAATGCACAACTTTAAAGGAGATTTTCTCAATGTTTCGATTGTTTTGCTCCTCAGATTCCAGATTTACAATAGTTGTGTCTCGACCAAATATTGTCCAATCCTAACAAACCACACATCAATGGAAAGCTTATTTATTCAGATTTAAAAAAATTCTTTCATGTGATGTATAAATCACAATTTCATAAAATTGACCCATGTGACTGGTTTTGTGGTCCAGATCTGTCCTCTGTCCTTGTTATTGATTTACTGGTGACTCCAGCTCAGTGTGAGAAGAAAATACATGTTTTGTTTCCTATACTTGTGTGTCTTCTTCACAGGCTCTGGTTAATCATTTTACTTGTGTTTTTCTTTCCTCTCAAGAGCAGGAATCTGCTTTGACGAAGCTCAACTCTTTCCACAACTGACAGGCTGTGTGTTTGGGTTTAACCGAGCCCCGTTTCCATCGGCTGTAAATGGAAAGCACATGGTCAAAGCCGTACACCTGGTCCTGATCAGCTACTGAGTTACAACAACCAAACACACTCAAGCGCCCGGAGCCAGAGGACGACAGGAGAAGGACCGGCACAGATGTGCTGTGTAGGGATTAACATTCATTAACTGTTAATGTATGGGACCGTGTAGTTCACAGTTTCAACCACTAGAGGGAGATCAGTACACTGTACTGTCATTTAAATCTGACTCAGATTCTGAGCATAAAGTCAAGTCAGGACATCACATTTACTTAGTCAATCATTTTATCCTTCAAAACTCATCTTTGATCACCAAAATGACACATTTAAAGGGGCAATGTGTAGTTTTTTTAAGTGTTTTATTAACTAAAATCTCTTTATTTATAAATATGTTCTCAATGGTGAACAATAACCTCTCCCAATGATCCGACTTATCCTCGTATACGCGAAGAGTTTCTTATCTTTATTTACATGGGACGGGTAAGTCCATGTCGTTCCGCCATTTTGAAAAACTAATAGCAGACAGAGAGGGACAAAAAGCACTAGCCTACCTCACCGCGTGTTCGTCCAGAGCCAGCGTCACGTGACTGACAGGTCTTTTGACAGGTCGATTTGAACGGTTGCACTGCACGGTACTTCATAATTCAGGATCACACTTATGCCGAGCCACGGGAGAAATGGCAAAATTGAATTTAAAAGGAAACGTGACCGGCGAATTCAAAACGAGGGTAAATATCGGGATAGCTTTACCCAGGTGGAAAGAGCTAATGAAGGAGAAAGACTTTAAAAGGGACTCTGAAGTTTCCAGCTTTCTTCTCGACGAGTAACTCAATGTTACGGTCTAAATCACAAGCTTTTTTGTCATTGCGTGGTTGTGTAATTCATTATATAGGCAGCTCAACAGTAGAACATGTAGCATATAGTTAAACCAGACGAAGGGCTATTGTTGTCATCGCTTCTCGGCACATAACGGCTACCGTAGTTGCAACACGCGTTTGAAAAAGCGAGGCGCTAGAGAGCACTGTTCGCTTGAATGCTAAATACAGTTTCACCGCTGGATGGGAGAAATCCTACACACTGTCCCTTTAAGCGTTTTTTTTCTTTAAATACTTAAAGTACTTAAAATATCTTGAATATAACCCGACACCCTTGCCTCATTTAGTATACGCGGTTCTATGAATATGCAAATGAGCCCCGCCTCCACTCACTCACTCACTCAGAGATCCACTGGTTGACGATCATGATCTGATTGGTTACAAGGTAGTGTGTGACGTCAGAAACACCAGCGATTTCACACCGTGTTTTTGAGACTGTCTTTGGTTCACTGCAGTTTTAATACTCAGCAATGCTGTCGACCCTTCGCAGGGAGCTTGATTGACAGGTGATCTGACCAATCACACTTCGCCATTCGCCATTTTGTCCGACAAAGCAGTCAGGAGAGTTAGTAGATTATCCCATAATCTAAAAAAAACAGGCTCATTAGGAAAAAGGTGTAACTATAGTTAAAAATGACCAAAATATTTTTGCTAAATAACCCAACATATTGACCCAATAATGTGTAACCCAACAATGTGTTAAACAAATAACCCAACGTTTTTAAATGTGTAGATTTACAGTTCCTGATAGAAAAACCAGTGCCTAACATGACCATAAAGGTAAGTTTAGGTATAGGTTAATTACCGTGTGTATTTAAAAATACATATAAATATTCCTATTCTTTTCAGCTTTTCTTTCATCTCCCTTTCTTTGAATGATTTATAATTAAAAAGTGTGTGTAAAGGACAGTGTCCCTACACGGTTGCACAAGCTTTTCTTCACGGCTCAGTGAGTGTGAGCAGGTGTGCGGTTACAGCTGTGGCCGGATCCAGATGTTCAACTAATTGAATCCCATATATCTTGATGACGGTGGGGAAAAAAAAAATCTAGTGATGTGTTCACATGTGTCGCATATCACGTTCACAAATTCAGATTCAGAAGTATAAAAATCACGTATTCTTTCGAGAGACATATAATCTGAGCTGCTCTTTCCACGCTGTAAGAAAAAAAAATCTGATCAATAAGTTATGACTATGTTTTTTTAATTGCTTTAACTCATCAAAATAAGTTAAGTGATTTTCAACTTTTTTTAAGTTATATAAGATTTAAAATAAATAAATAAGTCGTTCTATGTCATTTAAGTTAAAATGACTTAAACATTCAAGTTGATTCCACTTAAAAATTTAAGGCAGCAACATTTTTTTTTTTGTATTTTTTTTTTTTGGTGATTTGTTTTACCATCACGCATAAAAAAAAGACAAAACAACATAATCAAGCAGTCCATATGACTTCAAAGTTTTTTGTATAATAGACAAAGAACGCATCTGATGTATAACAGTCAAATCCATCCAGACACCGGATATCATTTGTGATATTTTTCTACTAGTGTGTGCAGGACACTACAGTTCACTTATGTAAGTGAGGAGAGCAAAATAAAGTAAACTGTGACATATTATACCCATAATTCTTCAGTATCAGTGACATTTATACACATTTGGGAGAAAAAATGATTCAGACACTTTGAGCTGATCATGTTTTGCTGAAGTGTGTTTTGTTTAATTGCTAATGCTCTGTTTACACACACACTGAACACAATGAAGCATTGCTTGGTCACTGGTTGATCTAAACTGGTATTATCTAATTGTGTAGTTAAATTTACCAGCTGACAGATATTCAACATAATTCATCAGTGAGACAGTCTAACAGAAGGACGGACAAAACCAGTCAAATATCGACTAACGTTTTCTAAACTATAGCGAATAAACTGATAATGTGAGAAAAGTGTCTGAATAAATGTTGGTTTGACTGTATGGAGAGGACGGGTTCCTCTTCTCCGTCCACATCCGGTTTGACCACCCGCCCCCCCCGCACGCCCCTCATCAATCCTCCGTGTCATCATTAACACAGTCTCTCTCAGTGCCAAAGTAAGCTGTGACACACAGACGAGAAAATGATGAATGTATATTTCCGGATAGGAAACGGCTCTCATCTCCACTGACATTTCTCATTCAGCTTCCCGTGTACGCCTCGACAGACCTCGTACGGCAACAACCCCAAACCCAATAGTGGTAGTTCACACCAAAATTAAAATTCTGTCACTTTGATTCACATTTTTAATCCACTTCAAATGTTGACTACTTTAGTATGAATGTGTGTATGTAATCGGATCTACTACATCCGAAATCTGTCATTATCATGTGACCAACCAGAATCTCACCGGAAGTAGAAGGTCATCCGGAGGCTTTTCACTTTGGTCCATTTCTGTAATGAGTATATAAACTATAAATAATAGCATATTAGAGTACATATAATTTTGAAAGAACAAAGTGTTTTTTTGCTAAGAATCAACTTAAAAAATTACACAGTGTAGCTGTACGTATTGGGTTTCAGCTTACACAAATATCTGATACAAAAAAAATTAAAAATGTACATACACTGAAATTTACGGTAAAATATCGGCAGCTGTGGTTGCCAGTATTTTACCGTAAAAAATATGGTGGCAACCTTTTATGTTTTAAGGGACTTAAATTTACGGGCAAAAAAAAACAATGTAAAGAAAACCTATGAAAATTACGGTAACAAAACGTCAGCTTGGATGCCAGTATTTTACTGTTCAAATTACACTTTTTTTTTTACAGTGCACTGTAAAAAAATATCGTAATTTTAGCGGTAAAAAAAACGGTAAAAGATGGGGGGAAACTGTTAATTGGTTAACAGAAAGTTTCCGTACTATATACGATGAATAACTGTGATAGATTTTACAGTGATAGATTTTACAGTAAATTACCGTTAAGTATTTTCTAATCAGTTATGTACATTAGGGTTTTATGTTACATTTAATGTTATCAAAATAATGTTTATTGCATGGAAAAGCTGCTTGTGATGAGCTTTGCTTCTTCATGTGACTCTCATCGTCACTGTGATTGGTGGTTATCAGTGTATTACAATCATACAAAACAGATAGTACTTCAATAGGTCGGTATATTAACATTAGATAATGATTTTACCTGTAAATTTAAATTAAGTCTGTAAAACCTAAAATGTTGCTACCATGTTTTTTAATTTCTGGCAACCACTTCTACCAACTAATCAAGTATTCTCGTAAGCGTAAATCTGCCGTTTATAACACATACGGGTGAGCTGCTCGAATGGCGGAAGCCATGTTGCGCCTCCATCTTGAAAACACATTAGCCAAAGAGGGACATACCTGGATTTCTATCTGAGATTTCTCAACGGCAATCGCGTGAAAGAGACACATTTAGCCGTCTAGCTCCATGGACTCCCATTCATTTTGCACTCGGGTGATCGCCCCCCGGGGGAACTCTGGTGGAACTACAACCAAAATTCGGTACAATAGGACTTAATAGGGAGTGGCCAGGCTCTCCGTAGACGGGCTCTGGTAATATTCAGTTGGTAGTCATATACAATTTTACCACTAGATGGGAGAAAATCTTACACAGTGTAGCTTTAAGTTTAAAAGTGTTTTTCTTTCCAAAGAAAATCCCGTGGTCAGCTTTACAGTCTATGGTCGTCACCAGCGCGCAATGAATTCTGGGGTAGGCGAGGCTGTGAAGGATACATCTCTTGTCTCCTTCATTTCATGAGAAACGAAAGACGAGGAGCCTTCGAATCGGGACACAGCAATAGTAATACGAGTGCAGCGTCTTTGTATATTTAAAGTCTTTGGCATTAAAGCAGAGGTATTGAGCTTTAGAGGTTCACCCAAAAAAGTAAAATTCTGTTATTTACTCACTCTCATATTGTTCCAACCCCATAGTTTTTGGTTGAAATTTCGAATAAAAATTAAAGATTAAATTAAAAATCAATTAATTTTTTTTAGATAATTTTATTGAGACCTAAGAAATGTCTGTCACTCCATTGAAAGTCCAGGTAACCAAAACTTTGACAAAATAAAATAAAATAAATTAATATGAATCAAGAGGTTCAGTTAAAATCTTGTGGAGAGAAACGATCGTTTTATATGACGACCAGATATAAATCTGTTTGATCTCGGCTGTTATGTGAATTACTATGCTATTAGACAAATTACAGTAATTCTCATTTTTTATACTGAAATTTTTCTTCTTAAATAACATACAAATGTATATAAAATTACACAAATAATTAACATAATTCACGAAATCACCACCAGGTGGAGCAAGTTCTTTCGTTCATTGCTCACAACAGAAAATCATAATTTTTTTTAAATGACTGGCAGCAAACAACTGCAAAAAACGAAAAAAACATAAACTTAAAGTAAAATACACTCATTTGAAAAAAGTGCAAAAAAAATTGACATTTCATTTTCTATTATTTTACAGGTATTTCCTGAATTATTACAATCAAACACCTTCGAGTACGGGAAATGTGGGACTATCAATTATATATTCTCATATTTCATCATGAGGCCATACAGTAGCCCATTTTTCTCAGGAGAAGTTATGATTCTTTCTTATTAATAAGTTATGAGCAGGCCTTCTGCTCTACAATGCTGATGTCTGTGGTCTGGCGGTTGTTGATCTGAACGGGAAAAAGGCATTTGCTTCAATAACTGACCTTGAAATAAACAGAAAGGCCTGTTTAGTGTTATTATTATTATCTTATTCTTAAACTACATTTTTGTGATTCCGCATTATAAATTCTCAGATTTACCTTTTTTTTTTTTTTCAAAGTCAACTTGAATGAACAATTAGTTTAACTTCTGTGTAGTGTGCTACTGATAAACATGATTCTGTGCTGAAGTAAATACTACAGAAAAAAACTATGTAATTTACATGAAAAGTTAGTTCAGGCAAGAATTGAAAAACTCAATCTTCTAAGAAACTTAATAAATTCTATATTAGTACTTCAATCCAATCGTGTAGAAATTAAAGCGTAAATATCAAAGTTATAAAATTAAGTAAAATTAACAACTTTTCTGATGCTGGTGTTCCCATCATGCACTGGGGCATGAATACTTAATGAGGCTGATTTTTCGCTGTTTTCCAGCTGTATTTACACTGGTTTATCATTGATTTTGTTGTTTGGATTAGTAACTTGCCATTTTTGTGACATTTGGAGTTCATTTCTACTCAAAATGACACATTCTATACTCAAAAACTATCCATCAAATGTTATCCACATTTGTGTACCAAGTATTGAAGTCTCTGTATTCACGTTTATCTTCTAATGTAGATGATGTCTCACACAATATCTATTGTATTAATAACTGAGATGTTTCTAAGTAAAGCATAAACTTTAAAAGTGTGGTTTAATTCAATGTTATATTGTGTGAGTGAAATGTATTGCAAAGGAAACTGCAACTAAACACTCCTGGTCAATGTAGTTAAGTTAGTGACTTGTCTTTAGTCTTGCCAAATCTAGTTTGTAATCTAATGCGGTGACATTCAGTCATTTTTATGTGTGACTTCAGCGTCAATTTCTACTAAGATCACACACGGACACAACACACATGATTGCAAACGCACCGTACAAGTAAAAAGTGGAATTGTTAATCATTTAAGAAGTAAAGGGATACTTCAGGATTTAGCATTAAGCTTTGTATCAGTAGAAAACCTGTAGTATTTTCAAATTACCGTGCTTCCCTCCCTCATATCCCCCTGAGACGAGAGATTTATGCATTTTTTTGTCTATAAAAAATTCTCAGATGATGCAAAAATCATAATTTTGCGTCATCGGAAGCTTTTTTGCTCAGAGGCTTAAAACTACAGCCAGTAGGAGGCGCTAGATCCGCATGTCTTCAACCCGCCCATAGAGGGGGGATCTCACTCACAGAATGTACAAATAGTGTCAGCCATCTTTATTTGGAAGCTAAGCTAACAGGCTCTTGTTCTGTGGAGAAAGCTGAGTAGTAGCGGTGACCATCCTCTTTTTCCCGGACATGTTCGGCCGTCGAGATCGTCCACAATGTCCGGGATTCGGCTTTTGCTTTCTGCAGTCGCATTCATTGTTTACACGCACACCTTTAGTTTCAATCTAACTGAATTCATGCCGATTGGTGAGTCCGAATGTAGTATTGACATGAACGCTAAACAAGTGATCGGTTGATGTGCGTTTTAACATTGCTAAGAAAATTCCCGCTCCTCCGTGAGAGATACGGTGCGTCTCACAGTCATCAGTAATCCCGCCACCGGCCTCGCGTCGTTCTCCCGCGGCCGTCAGTCTCGTCCTGCTCGCCGCAGTGAACATGAGAAATGGCGACTGTAGAACGCAAAAGCCGAATCCCGGAGATTTGGGTGATCGCAAAATCCCGGGCAGACTTGTCACGGAGACTCACTAGTAGCATAGCCTTGTTGTTTAACTGCGATCTCTTACCGGTAGGCGTGGCCTCGTAGGGCAGTGAAGCAAGTGCATTCTGGGAGTTGTTTGTCTTTCATCCACATGAGCCACAAATACATTTTCTGGCTTTTCTCAGTCTAGAAGGATCCAAATTCAAAAATAATTTCACATTTCTACTACATAAATGACCCATTTTAAATACACATTCATCATATTATACATTTTATAACGCTGATATTTATGCTTTAATTTCTACAAGCTTGAATTGAGTACAAATATAGGACTTTGTTTTTTTTTATGAATTCTTGCCTGAACTAACTTTTTCATGTAGAAATTACATTAGTTTTTTCTGTAGCATTTACATCAGTGAGCGTTCCTTGTGGATTTATTAAAGACTCGTATTGTTCTCTTTTCATCATGAGCTTTTCTACAACAACCATTCCTGACACTCCGGTTGCAATGACCTTCCTTCACTTGTTTTTTTTTATATTTTTATTTTAGAAATAATACATTATTCTGGAAGGGAAAGCATGCTGTGCTAATTTCACCAACAAAAGCAAGCACGATTGAAAAAGATTTCAGGACTTAAGATGGAAATGTAAAGACTACGGGTCAGCACAAGCACAACAGACTCAAACGGAGGCGTAAATGAATATGTGTCACAGCTCACTAGCCAAAGCTTTCCCAGCGGAGCACTCCGGGCCTTCCTCGGGCCGCCAGAAAGGCACGAGCAACCTCAGAATCACACATGTGGCTTTCTTACCATTTGTCTCTTTTGCTCAGATTTAGTCAGTGGTGATTTAGAGGGAAACGGGCATGCTGTGATGTTTTAACAGCGATGATTGTGCGGTTAGAGCACATACATCTTAGATTAGAAAGTGACTAAAGCTCAGATCTGGTTTTTGGCCAGCATTTTGAGCTACACAATAAAAAATGTTTTTATGATGTTTCTTTGGCATTTTTAAAAGCATTCTCCACTTTGAGTGATATTTTTGTACTTTCATTGTATACAGTAGTGGCCAAAAGTGATGTCTAGCCTGTAGTGAAATTTACCCTGTATTTAAATATTATAAAAAATGTGTTAAAGATTTTGTAAGCATATTTTGTTTAGTTGCGCTTGGAGTCAATTTGTGATAATAAAAAAAAAAAGTTTCAATCAAATATAATCAAATTATTAAAAATAAAATAAAATAAAAAAAAAAGTCAAGGGGCCCAAATAAGGGGCTGTTTACACAACACTGTTTTCAACTAAAACCGTGAAACTTTTTATGTGTTTTGGCCGTTTTTTTTACACGCATTTTGGGGGCCTTAAAACGCAAACTTGAAAACGGGATTCAAAGTGGAGACCATCTCTATGTAAACAACAAAAATGTGAATCTCTGAAGACGATGACGTCATGCACATGCGTATTAAGTGTTCAGTCTATAGTGTTTCATCGCTATCTACTGGCCTGGAGGCAGAATACAGCGTTTTTAAGTCGTTTTTTCCGCGGATCCGTGTGAATGGGGATCGTTTTTGACAATGGTGTCGTCTGTACGCGGAAAACTCAAAGGAAATACGTCTCCGTTTTAAGCATATTGTTGTCGTGTAAATGTACACTGAAGCAAACACTGATCAAATTAACCTGGTGGAGCCGCAAGGCCGAGGGTTTCTGGTGAAGCCGTAGGGCCGAGGGGTTCAGGTGGAGCCGCAAGGCCGAGGGTTTCTGGTGGAGCCGCAAGGCCGAGGATTCAGGTGGAGCCGCAAGGCCGAGGGTTTCTGGTGAAGCCGTAGGGCCGAGGGGTTCAGGTGGAGCCGCAAGGCCGAGGGTTTCTGGTGGAGCCGCAAGGCCGAGGGTTTCTGGTGGAGCCGCAAGGCCGAGGATTCAGGTGGAGCCGCAAGGCCGAGGGTTTCTGGTGAAGCCGTAGGGCCGAGGGGTTCAGGTGGAGCCGCAAGGCCGAGGGTTTCTGGTGGAGCCGCAAGGCCGAGGGTTTCTGGTGGAGCCGCAAGGCCGAGGGTTCAGGTGGAGCCGCAAGGCCGAGGGTTTCTGGTGAAGCCGTAGGGCCGAGGGGTTCAGGTGGAGCCGCAAGGCTGAGGGTTTCTGGTGGAGCCCGCAAGGCCGAGGGTTTCTGGTGGAGCCGCAAGGCCGAGGGTTCAGGTGGAGCCGCAAGGTCGAGGGGTTCTGCTGGAGCCGCAAGGTCGAGGGGTTCTGCTGGAGCCGCAAGGCCGAGGGTTTCTGCTGGAGCCGCAAGGCCGAGGGTTTCTAGTGGAGCCGCAAGGCCGAGGGTTTCTGCTGGAGCCGCAAGGCCGAGGGTTTCTAGTGGAGCCGAAGGTGGGATGAGCCAAGGTGGAGCCGACAGGTCGAGGTGGAGCAAAGGCCTCGTTCAGACTGTCAGTCCAAATCCGATCAGATTTAGATAGTGTGAATGGTTAAAAAAATCACATGAAATCTGATCTTTACAAATCTGTTTCAAGCTACATTCATATGCGGTTTGAAATCCTATTTAAACCTCATTTCTGGAAATCCGTTTCAGTCTGACCACTCTGATCGGATTTTTGCGTGGTTTATGGGACTTTCTCATGGCACGTACAACGTAAAGTCAGACGTTGTTATAGGAAATATGTTGAAAGTCGCTACCGAAACAATGCTATGGTGTTGCAAAGTGCCGGAAGAGCAAAAAATGACAATATAAACGGAGACATATTTTAAATGTATTTGGGAAAAAAGTTTTTGGAATTTTTTTTTTTTATTGTACAACCCTCCATGTTACGGTTGTTGTTGTTGTTTTTGGTGTATACCACCAACGCAACATCATTGCCATAGAAACCAATGCAGATATTAGATCAGAGACCACAGGCTGAGATTTGCTATGAGGATGATAGAAGTAAACTTGATGCGATCCATAACGGTAACTTCACTTCCCAACAAGTCAAAGAAGCAATCTCAGTGCTGTCTAAAAAACCTTTTGGACAGATAGATTACAGTCCATAGTGCTCTGTCTTTACAACAACAGTGATTCAGGACCAACAGATAATACTGGTTGGGAGGCAGTACCTCACGTATTCGTGTTAATCAGCCATGAGACACAAACACAAACAACATCCAACAGTGAACTCAGGAGACAGCTGAGACTCAAGATAACTAATCAAACACAGCTGATAACAAGGAGCCAATGATGACTGTAACCGTGGTAACTAAAGAGTGGCGGGAATTCAAACACATGTGACTAATGAAAACAAACCATGAAAACTGAAACCAACTGAACATAAGTGTGTCAGAGACGAGTCGCGTAAAGACAAAATTGTATAGCATCGGCATCGCACACATTTGAGCATCTGAACACATGAATCAACTGAACAAATTAGATGGTCCTCAAAGCTCACATCCACAAAAGTCTGTTTCTAAGAACTAGAAGATGGAGAATACCAATAAAACAATAGAAGAAACAACGAATATAAGGTTGTACACCTCCTTTTAAATAAGTGTCTGGTCCTCTTCAGGCCAGGTACAGTATCATAACGCAGTCCCCAAATCTGATTTGTTGCCTATATCCGATTTTTTTTTTACCATTTGTTTACATGTTCTTTCAATTGTTGTGACCCATATCCGATTCATGTGTTTACACTTGCCATATTCTCTGAAACATCGCGCTACGCTTAAAGGGGGGTTCTTGCGCAGTTGGGACGGACGTGAAATAGGCCATGCTTGATGCTATGCTAATTTTAGGATGAGCAAGCCAACCTTTGACATGTTGTTGTCCACATCCCTCTCCTACGACGGCACAACATTTCGTCCCCTTTGCAGATGCGCGTCGGTGTTGCTCTCGTCATTAAACCGCCGGTGACAAAGGGTCAATTTTCTAAAATTGAGATTTATACATCACATTAAAGCTGGATAAATAATCTCTCCATTGATGTGTGGTTTGTTAGGATAGGACAATATTTGGTCGAGACACAACTATTGTAAATCTGGAATCTGAGGGAGCAAAAAAATCTAAACATTGAGAAAATCTCCTTTAAAGTTGTGCATTTATGTTCACGATTGTGCTGCATTAACTCACAAAAATACATGTTTTATATATTTACAGTAGGACATTTACTAAATATCTTCATGGAACATGATCTTAATATCCTCATGATTTTTGGCATAAAAGACAAATGTATAATTTTGACCCGTACAGTGTATAGTTGGCTATTGCCACAGATATACCCGTGCGGCTCCAGACTGGGTCACATATAGTGGCTCCTAAAAGTATAGGTGCAATCAGTAATTGACATTAAAAGTTTTTTACATGAATATCCTGCAAGAAGACACATACGGTCCTCTACCTTTTTGTTGCTCGCAGAAAGGACTGCCACTCCCCAAAATGGATTATACAGGCAAATAAATGTCTGTCTGTCAGTCTGTCAAGGGCAGTGGTTCCCCAAACCTGCCTTATATTGGAGACCGTCCAGCACTGAACATTGTGCACGTCTCCCTTATTGGACACGCCCAACACAAGTCTCGTAGTCTCAACCAGGAGTCTCCAAACCGGCTCCTGAGGGCCACTCTCCTGTAAAGTGTAGTGTTTCTAGCGTCGTTGAACAGCTTGTTCAGGTGTTTAATTAAAAGGGCCGGGTGTCCTAAACACTGCTGGAAAGTGGCTCTACAAGAGCAGGATTGGACCCCCATGGTCCTGAGAGGAATCCGGTGTGTTCGTTGAGACGAAATGTGCAGTGCTTGAGGGTCCTCAATGAAAAACATTACGAGTTTAAAGGGATAGTTCACCCAAAAATGACAATTCTGTCATCATTTACTCACATTCATGTCTGTATGACTGACTTTCTTCTGTGGAACAAAACGGAAGATATTTTGAAGATTGTATGAAACCATTTTTGTGAGCATTGACCCCCCCCCCCCAAAAAAAACTTTTTCATAAAGTCATTCATACAGGTTTGGAATGACATAGGATTTTTTTTTCATACAAAATTTTACTTATTTTTATTTTATTTTACATTATTTTTTTTTTATTTTTTTTTATTAATTTCCATTTGGAGATGAACCATCTCTTTTAAGATGACTGATGCTTAACTGAATGATGTTAAAAAGTGCTGAAAGTGAATCTATAAAGTGTGAAATTACTAAATCAAGCCCACACAAATGTCCACACTGAGAGCTTATTTGAAAAGGAGCGACTCATCTCTTTATAAATATTGTGTTTCTTCCTTGTTCTTCACTTACCCACATGTTCAGATTCTGGATCATTTCTTGTCTCTCAACATACAAATTCCTCCTTTGTGGGTTCGTCTAAACCAGTGGTTCTCCATTCTGGTCCCAGTGTCATTTCCAGGGACACAAGGACTGGAGAACCACTGGCCTAAATTAGTTTAATATTTATTTTAGGGATAATTTATTAGGATGTTAGGGCTTTACTTCTTCTAACAGGAGTTAAACATTGGTCCAACACAAACTTTACTTATCCCGTATGCTGTATTGAGATCTTGGATATGTATTATACTGTAAAATGCTTTTGCAATCTGTTGCTTTTTATTGTTGTACCATTTCATGATGGATTATGTTTGTGTTTCATTAAATTCTCATAAAGATATGCAAGGGTTGTTTTGTCCAAATGGCATTATGGCAACACTTAAAATTTATATTTTGCTAAATAACATGACACTTAATTCATCACACATATGAACGTGGAGACACTCAGACGGCAGGGAAGGGTTAACCGGGGCCGCTGACGTCAGGATCTGGGGGTTGGAAAATTTAAAGTTACAGAGAGAATATTAGTACCATCCATCCAGGATTTATTAATACATATTCAAGTTCTCAGATGATCAGCGCCAGTAAAACTGGTGTCACATGTGATCATATGATCACTCACTATTGTTCATTAATGCAAGAGGATATTTCTTGTCGGCTGCTCTATCCATGTTGAAATTCATATCTGGCATCAATGAGGACAAACATAAATAAATAAATCAATTAAAATTCATGTTTTGCATGTTATTGCCTGGTTATACCAATATTGAGAATCAATGAGGACAAAAAAAAATCTAATTAAGTATATTTATTGCATATATAGTTACACATTTTTCCCATCTCTGTGATATCACACCAAATAAAAAAGACATTTTGTGAAAAAAAATAATTGTTTCATCAACTGTATTTTCAATGAATAGCAGATAAATGCAGTTTTAAATCAGAAACCAGTGTGGACTTGATTCCTAAATTCATTTTAAAAAAAAAAATGTATGCAGAAAAATTGTAATGTAATGCAGTTAAAGCATCCATATTTGTACACAACCGGCCTGAATGGGACACACACACACACACACACACACACACACACACATTGCTTGGTCACTGGTTGATCTAAACTGGTATTATCTAATTGTGTAGTTAAATTTAACAGCTGACAGATATTCAACATAATTCATCAGTGAGACAGACTAACAGAAGGACGGACAAAACCAGTCAAATAAATATCAGCTGGTCATATTTTATTACCATTTTCTAAACTATAGCGAGTAAACTGTGATAATGTTGAAGGTTGTCTTAGGTTTGACTGTATTATCAGCAACAATTAATTACAATAAATCACATACACAAATCTGAATTGTAAAGCAAGCTCAGCAAAGACGGACAAAACAGGCTATTTTATATTATTTGTTACTTGAAATCAATGCCTTTATTGATTTGCATAAGTATTACATGTCATGTACTGATAACGACAATGTCAAAATTTCATTTGTAATGTGATCCTATTGTGTGATTAAAAAAAAATAAAATAACAAAATCTGGGGGGTGTTTCATAATAAAAATTATGAATGTCCAGTTTCACCCTTTAGTTTCTGCTGAGAGAAGTTGTTCTTGCTTTCCTTGAGCTGGAGAGATACAAGTGGGCTGTCAATCATTCAGAGACCCATCAATCATCTTAATATCAACTTCTTTCTATAAGCAAATCTCTGTATAAACATACATTTATACAATTATGATGATGGCACGTGGTCACAACGATAAGGAGAGAAAACAAATACATGTTTCTCAGTAGACATATTCACCACTACACGACAGATTTGAGAGAAAATTAATGGCAAACCTAAAACCATATACAATTTTATGTATAAATCATAACCATTACAAAAACATAATAAAAATATAGCGTGAATGTGTTCTACATTTATACAGTATTTATGTGTACATATTTTAATGTTTATATTGTCGTAAAATATCGATGTATCTTTAATAATATCGGTTATTATTCTTAGTTTGTAGAAACTATCTTAAAAAGAAAAAGAAAAAAAAAAAGGACCCAAACAAACTCTTAATTTCCCGGATTTTCTTCATGTCTTACCGACGTGTTCCGAAATCCGCCTTGCGACTGTATCTCGTTTATCCAAGGTATCCCACACGACGCATTATTTAATCCTTCGAATAATAACCAACACTAATATTTATTTCTCTCTACTTTCGTGTTCTCCAAAATGTGCAGAATCAGATCCGGAGGGTCCGCCTTTGGGAGCGCCTTGAAACGGTCCCTTCTTATCGGTTTTCATCATCTAACCCGGGGACGCCTTGAAACCGCAGATCCAGTTATTTTTTTCTCTCCAGATAACCCAATGCGGACGGGCCAGCAGCCAATCAGAGTCTTGTTTACACTCCGTGAGTGACAATACGCTGGCAACGGGCCAGCCAATCAAATCCTCCTCTAAATAGAGCCTTTTTTTTTAAAAGCATGTTCAATAAACCCATGGATATTAGCGCTATATATTATAAACGACTGAAAACTTTATTCAGTGCGGTCACAGTAATTCATAGACGCTTCTTATTTAATAAAGACAACCCTTTAATAGTGTTCGTTTTTAATTCATCATGTTGATTAATGACGTTTTTTTTTTTTTTACATAGATTTTAATCGACGATGTGGCGACACAATGTAGTAAGGACCGCTACGGGTCGTTTGCACAGCAATGTCGAGGCGTTTATCTCTTGTAACCAGTCTTTAGTGTTTTATTTTGCTTGAATTTGCCGCTCGCCTCACTGCGCTCTCTCGCCATATCGAATTCCTATTGGTTGCTGGTTTAGACCAATCAGAACGCGGAGTGTCCCCGGGCGAGCGACGCCAGCTCATTATTATGCGCCAATCTGACCAATGAGCGCGTGTGTTTACTCTCCCGGAGTGGAGATTCTCGCTCGGCACCGGACAGGAGAAAGAATCGGTGTTTGGAGACTCGATTCGCGACTTCAGCCGCTTCAACCGTACGAGGGGAACTAAGGACTAAACCACTGAAATATGCTTTCTAAAAATTAAGGGACATAATTGACCTGCATATTTTTTCCCCCCTTTTATTTCTACTTAAAATTATTTATTGTTATGCGAGGATATAACACACCAGTAAGTAATACATTTATTTTTTTACATCATTTGTGTCGCCTTACGAAGAATAAAATGCAAATTACTTAAAAAATAAATAAATAAAAGAATCTTAACTTGCGAAACTGCACAAACAATTATTGTGCAACATAAAAAGGGGAAATGGAAAATCTATGAATATAAAATTATGCATTCAATCACAAGTGCTAACTTACATATACGCAACATTTACACATTATAATTTAGGCATTTGTTTAATAAGTAATTTTGCGAAAATAATTATTTTTAATTAAAACACACAAGGCCGCAATACTCAATATTACCAAGTGATATTTTCATGAATTCTGTAACCACGTACAAATTAATAGGCTACGTTACTGCAAACAGTCGTATTGATACAGCAGTTTATTGCGCGTTAATATTTCTAAAATCTACAAATGTAGCTACTATTTATTAGGCTATTGTTAAATTATAAATATTTTCTCTAAAGAACATGCATCGCAGTCCGATTTGAAACATGACAAAGAATAATAATAAAAATGAAACGTGCATGATTTAGATTTCCAGGGGTTGTTTATTATTAGACTCAGCTCGGTGTATTACTTCGCTGCTCAGTGCTTAATCATAATGTAAAAAAATATGTTGATTTATGAGGAATATTTCAGCATGAGATCGAGCGGCTCGCGTGACTGCTGGTGCCCGAGCAGCGCGTGCTTCTCCCGGCCGAATAACACGACCGAAACAGACTCGCTACACATCCAAATAACATTGCTTTCTTTCTCGTGTGAGCCTCTGACTTCGACGAACACAAGATAACCCAGTTGAGTTATGGGTTTTTGGCCACTTTGACTAATAAAGACGTATTTTTTAACGCATTTTTACGTCGTGCATTGTCATGCACGAGACACAAACAACTGCTGTATTTGCGTCGCGATTATGCAAATATTTAACAACATAGCACGTTTC